>OY740765.1:160854869-161141270 GCA_963513935.1 Aphrophora alni | reverse complement strand
AACACAATGAAGCTACTGTCTCGAGCTAAGACACACACGATATATATATATATATATATATATATATATATATATATATATATATATATATATATATACCAAGAAGTAACAGTACTGTACACTTGAATAAAACACTACTCGCATGGAAAGATAATAGAAGTTAAATGAAAGATAACCTGCACCTTGTATTGTGATTCTGAATTACGATTTATTAGGTTATTATCACAGTGCAGGAAATATTATGCTGAACCGATCGATGTATATATAAACCAGAATGGTGAAAGCAATATCTGAAAAACAATCCTTCGATCGCCTTCAAAATAAATGGGCTTAGTGGCTGGTGGCCCGATTCGTTGGTCACTGTAAGAGAACACATATAATAAGTATTGGTGTTGCCGAATCTAGCTACATCTAGCCGATGTATCAAAATGTAGCCGTATCTAACTAGCTGAATCTATACTTTAGTTTAAGTAGCTTGAGTAATCTTGAAGGATCTCTTTCAAATTTCCAGTCATGTTACTCTTGTGGTCTCTTCTGACACTGATATAAAAGGGTTTAAAGTCTTTAATTTTTTATATTAAGACGATGATGACCAAAAAGCTTTTCCCCTTTAAAAATAAGAAAAACAAAAAACAATTGATTGGTAGCGTTGGGATCCGATTTAAGTTAAATTTTTACTTTAATTCACATAGATACTCTTTTTACCGAAAGTCGCTGCTCACTTGACATCGGAGAAGTCTTAACGGTCCTATTAGATGTGTGTATATTAAAATATCCCTACTCGCTTCGCTTTAATATGGTCTTAACTATGGCTGGCTTCAAAGGTGAACATGAGTGAAGGGGCCTTGTAACTATATTAAAAACTGCAAATTAGTATCTAATTTAGTGCATTATAAGTTGAGTAAACCACGAGATGTGAACAAAAACGATTTAAAATGATAAATATTTTTTCAATTCAATTTTTCATAATTGTTCAATAGGGTGTTTGTATGAGCACAATAAACAAATATAGAGGGTTATAGAGGGTGTCCTCTATAACAAATTTCTTGTTTCTATATTATTTTATTTGGCCACCATCGTGCTTACGTACGTTAAGGACAACGATGATGACTGACGGTCGGCTTGTCGAAAATATCTTTTATAGCTGTTATCCTTAGATCAAAAATAGTGAAGATTAATTAAAAAACTGTACTTTGTAAGCAAAACATACAAACAAATAAACTGTTGAGCAAATAAAAAGAAGCAAAACAAAACAAAAGAAATCGCCGAAACATTAAAAGAAAATAATTTTCTGTGTTGTACACTTTGGACCCACCTAACGGTTTATTACAGTTTGATTGATAGAGCGTCATATTCATTTCGTTAACATTATCCAACATCGAATTGTACCAAGAAATTCCGCTATATCAAGAAGTAACTCCACATTATGGAGTTGATGACTGCGTGAGCCTGAGGGTTATATAATTATCAAACTCTGCTACCCTTCTGGTTGACGCATCCCCTATGTGATTATCCACCCTCTGGCTGCCTCAGGTCTCCGTTCTTCCGTCTTTCCGCACCACCGCAAAATTCATGCCAAAACACCTTCTAACTAATCTAACCAGTTTTTTTTTCTAGTGAAATCAAATTATGTGGTAGAATTTAATTAGTAAAGGAATGAAATGATTAGTAGTGACTTTGTATAACTCCCTCTAACTCTGTCTACGTACAACAAACTAGCACATGTTATACTTAGAAGTGGTACTAAGAAAATACAAATTCATTTTGTTAAATTCCAATTCTGTCGTATGTGCATTACTTTACAGCCCAAACAAGTGAATAATTTAAAAACAAAATTGTATGCAGGCATATTTTGACTATATCTCGGAACATGGAAAATTATTGGATAAACTTTTTCACTAATCCTTTCACAAAATCAAATAAAAACCAACCAAAAACAATCGTCACTGCAAGACTTCAAAGATTATTTAAGCTTCACTTTAACGATTTTGAAAACCTTTTATAAGTCTTTGTTATCTTTAAATATGAATTATTATATCTGATTGGCTGGGGTTTAGGCATTACCATTTATAAATAAATTTGATTTTTAGAATTTAATCTTTACAAATGTAAAGTAAAATGCATGTCTACATTCACGCACTCACCCCCCCCCACACACAGTTATAAAAATTATGATTATAAAAGCAAAACCAAAAATATTAGTTTTAGATGTCTTTATTTAAATGTAGTTTCATAAATTTTGGTTTTCTATTTGCTAAGTAAATATAATTGTTGTTAAAAAATACAGTTGTTATATCTCTTCAAAATTTTACCTTTCTTAAGTATCATTAAAATCCAACCCCTAATAACTATTTTGAGGTTATAGAACTATTCCTTCAAAATACATACATTTTTAAATTATATTATTTATTAGTTTACATAATTGTTTAATATGTCTTGTTCTTTTCTATATTCAAGTCTTTAAAAACACACTTTAAATATACAGTCAAAAAAATTTTCATATTACACTTTTATATTTTAAAAAGAACAGACGTTTTAAAAACCTTTTAACAAATATTAAATTTCACGAATTTAAAAAAAAAAACACTTTATATGTTATTTAATATTTCTATTATTAGTTTTACAAACATACTTTTTCACGCGTAATAAGTGTGAATTTGTTTAATTAAAATTGACTTAATCGATATTCATTTTTGTACTTTTGTCTATTATACTTAAACCCTAACAACGGCTCCTTGTGATTTTTACTAAAATTTTAACAAAATTGGTAGGGCCGATTTTGAGATATTGAGTTTTATATAAGTAATTTTACATATTTATTGGTTTTTACCAATAACTCAAAAACTTAATTTTGTGTTTTTTGAAAAATTCGTAATTTTGTGCCTATTTCGTATGACAGCTACGAAAATATCACAAATAGGTATTAAAAAAATGGAAAAAAAAATATATATCGTGATTTATGGCCAAAATATGATTTAGGTTTAGATTTATATACGAGTTTAGGTTGTAGCACAAGCACTTCACATGCGACAGACTCTCAAAAATAAGTTACTTTATTGGAGTCAGAGGATATATACCCTCAAAACTGATATATGACGAAAAAACTGGACATTGATTTTTTGACACATCACATAACTTTCTCTAAACAAATTATATATAAGAATATAAAATATGAAATGAAATATCACGTGAGATGAAATAAGACTTCAACATGACACCATCTACAAATGATTGAACATCTACCAAAGTCAAATTGGAGATCACTCGGAAGAAACACAATATTAAAGAAGAAGCGGTCAGAGTAAATACAAAAATCCTGATTGATGCTGTCTGAAAAGAACTCGTGTGTATCCTTGATTTGCATCAGAAACAACGTCCTTGGCAGAAAGGGATTTCCTTCCCTATCCTGCATGTTTGGAATATTAATTGACTTTTTCCTTTTTGACTTTTAGATTCCGAATTTTGAGCTGTATCTTGTTTCACTTCGAATACTCTGAGAGGGTGGAGTCGTTGTACCAACATGTATGTTCGCTACGCTCGTGGCGACCTTGAATAATCTGAGTTGAATCTAGAATTCATTGCAGATATTGGGTGCGATTTAATTACCCGATTACGAAATCTAAAAGTGAAATTTAAAAAAAAATTATTTACCCCTTCATCAATGAAATATTCTTATTTTCCTACATAATAACCTCTTTACAACTATGAACTAAGTATATAGGCCTATTTTACCAAGTTCTTGAACTCCTTCCTGAAAGAAACTTTGGGATCTTGTGTATAGACAATTTTACACCAATACTATGACCTCTTCATACGAACTAAAACTATTCCCTTGAAGCACTTCTTTCAATAAGTCAAAATAAAAAATTATTTTTAGTCAGGCCAGGACTGTATGGTGGATAGTCCAGCAGCTCAACAGAGATTTTGAAGGGGACGAATTATCTAGTTTGGTATATGAGGTGGTGGTTTACCTGCAGCAAATTTTTTCCTTTTCAAAGTTAACTAGCCATTTGAACTTCATTTTTCTTATCAGTTATCGCAGTAACTCAGAGTAGTTATCACTAATGACATTTCACCGTTAGGTGTGAAGCGAATAAAAATTGGAGCCTCCTTATCCCAGAATATCGTCATCATCAGTTTTCCTAAAGTGTGAGTTTATTTTTATTTTTTGACGAAAGAAATAAACGAAGCTTATTCTAGGCTTCAAAGTGGTGGACCTAATTACCCGGTTCAGTAATGAGACCTCTTCATTTTTAAAACGTTTTAAAAGCTTCAATGAGATTTTCAAAAAAATCCCTTTGTATATGTCAGTCTATCAGTTAAAGTATAATCCAGGAGCACAGACTTTTCGGAAGTTTAAAAAATTGTGGGTAATTGAAAATTCCAAAACAATTGCTATATTCAACTCCCTTCCAACTGCATCAACATTAATACATCTTTTACTGAGAATCAGATTCTATATCGTCATTATTCTTTAAGCCATACATTTCCGCTGTTCATCACAAAGAGAATCCTACATTTTTAAAGCTATCAATACATTTGTAGATCTTGCTTCCACTCAAAGAACTCTCTCCGTATTGTTGCAAAACTCTACGACTAAGTTCTGCTGGTGTCACACCGTTTGAATTGAGAAAACGAATTACATGCGTTTCTTCCTTGGTGCAATCAGACAAAGGAGAACTCATTTTACTGACTTTTAAACATAATCACAAGCTATTGAGTATAAACACAGTAGGTAATTGGTCTAAATTTGATGTTAAAGCAACAATAAGATGAAGCCTAATTTTACACAAAACGAACTTTATTAGTGACACCTGTTTCGCCATTAGGCATCTTCAGACAACTTAAAAAAATTAACAAAATCTAACTTGTACATTAACAAGAAGAAATGTTTTTTAATCGAAAAATAGATATTATTGTTTGGAAGTCCAAAAGAAAAAAAATTAACTTTAGTTCCTTAAGATTAAATTTAGCTAACTGGACCACTCATATGACTTTTTAATATTCATCTTAAGATACTAAAATTTACTACATTATAAAATATCACAATTGCTTACCAATAAGTTTTTGTTTGTTTAATACTCGTATATGGTTTAGAAGATTTCTATATGTCGGCAATGTTTTTGTAAAGTATCATGTACTGGAGATATAACACAAACAATTACATTAAAATGATACACACATAATAGAATATTAAACCCGATCAAGTTAGAGTAAGGCCAGACAAGTCAGCTTAACTCAGCCTCTACAGTGTGCAGTAGAGATAAATGGATTATGCTGAGGCGGGATGATTAAATGCACCTCTAATTCTTTTATCTATTTTCTATTAACTTCTGCATACATCACTTTGCTATATTTCGTTTCCCACATGTACGTAGTATATAGAAGGTGAAATGATGAATTTAAAAATCGACATTTTACGAGATTATCCATTTTGACGTCCCCTGAGTCTAAAAGGTGGTTTTTGGAATGTTGCAGTGCTCTAAAACCAAAACGCATGGACTGATGTAAATAAAGTTTTGTACGTGGGCATATTTTGGCGCATCTCTGAACTTTTGCATAATTCAAAATCTAAGGGCTGCCATAAAAAAACCCAAATTACCATTTTCTAATAGTCAACTATAAAGATTTGATAATAATTTTGATTTTAGTGAAGTGTATATTAGGCTATAATACACGCAAAGAACATCTTAAATAAACGAAAGTTAAATGAAGTTTCATATATTTAAGTTAGAGCCAAAATTTGTTTTGCTTATCCCACAATAAGTTTTTTTAAATGACGAGGTGTAATTTTATTTTTTGCTGAACCGTAATATTTTGTACTTGGATTCGGATAATTAATTTTCTCATTTCATTAAAATTTCAACGAAATTTGAAGAACCATAACTTTGATAAATTATGTATGTTTTATAACAGCCCCAGAGCCGATTTTTATCTTTTATTTTACGATATCTCACGAACATGTATTCCAGGGTACCAATACGTTTATTTAGGTTCTTAGAGATAAAGTCAGGTACTGGTCCCGGGATGTATGAGCTGAGACCGGGGTTGGAACGTTCGTTTCCCTTGGGACTATATGCCACAGCTTTTTAGACCGAGATTATGGCCATAAAATACTGCATATATGACAATTTAAAGAGGGACTCTAAGAAAAACCGTATCCACATATAAACAGATAATCCGGCTGCAATCAATGCACTGCCATAAAATCTAAGCTAGTGTGGAAATGTCTGGATAACCTCAGAACTTTATCCCAGGAAAACCGCGTACCTTCGCACTGGGTCCCGGGACATAAGGGAGTTAAGGGGAATGGCGGACAGTCTATCTAGAAAGGGCGCTGCATCAGAGTTTGTAGGACGTGAACCAGTTGTAGGAATATCCGTGTGTCTGCCATAAATAGGTGGGTTCATGCACAGCACCAGCAAAGATGGGGAAACCTTAAGGGGCACAACCATAGTAAATTATTACTTAAGTACATCCTCTCATTTAATCTTGATAAGACAATAATAACCCGCAGTAGGGGACAACTCATCCACACAATATTCAATTGTGATGCCCTGACCAATAAGAGGCGAAAGGTTATTGGATTCCAAATACCTGGAGAACTAACGTCGAAAGAGTTACTTAGTGGATTACTTAAACTCGTAAGGGGAACAAACCTGCAAGACTAGAATGAGGAGGCTTTAATTGCACAGGTACAAGGGTGGTCTCTAAATTGCCCCTTAAACTCCAAACATAATCAATCAATCAATCTAGGCCCTTAGAGACTACATTTGTGCAAAATTTTATTTCAATATTCTACTGGAAACACCAAAAATTTCATGTTTCCATCTTTTAATTTGTATACCTACTATCTTAGTTACGTACAGACGACAATGACGACGGACGGACGGTTTATCACAAAAAAAAATTCGGTTTCCTGAGGTCATGATACATAAAAATCAGTTAGAAACGAAGGCTGTAATTGTTTACTATTATTATACTTCGTATACTAGGTAAATAAAAATAATAAAATATGTACATAAATCAAATTTATACAAATTAACTAGGTAATTTGATATATAATTTTTTATTTTAATTATTTTTCTCAATACTAATAATGCCACAAAAATTCTACATCATTTTTTGGCTTATAGTTATTATTATTACTATTATTATTATTATAAGGTGTTGTAAAAGGACCCACTAAGTGTTATTAATTGTTGTGTCGTCTAATTTACTCTTAATGTGCACAAATGACAAACAAAGGTAAATAAGTGTGATTAAAATGAAATTGGTAACAAAACACAGATGAAAATAAAATATCTACTTACAACACTTGGACGGAAGATTTCTTAAAGAAGAGTTTTTACCTGAAACAAGAAAATAGAACATTAGTTATCATTATAAATTATTATTTGATAACAATATTAAATTATTCTTATCATTGTAGTTAGTAGCAGTAGTGATTTGGCAGTGAGATTCATTACGACCTCTAGAGATTTCTCGATATGTTCTCTTGAGGGTTACTTCGTTCCAATTATTTTCCCCTGACTACCCCGGGTGACTTGTCATGATCTAGTGATCGCAAGTACCATCTCTACTCAGGCCTCTTCTAGTGCGTCATTTATCCCGCCAGGTACAGTATCCTCAAGGTAGGAATGTGTCTGGGGTGGAGAGGAAAAGAAAGACCCCCACACTTTGTTTGTTGCGTTTACTTTTAGCGGTACAAATAGATCTCAAATGCTTCTGTGTAACCACGTACCCTACTTTCGTTTCTTTTATCGGTGTAAATAAGAATAAAACGTTTACAAAAGTCTGTTACGAATTTGTAACTTTATGAATTAAATGTAGCTAAGCAGTAATTTGTGTAGCTATTTTTCTTGGAATGGGTTGTACCGTCAAGTCAGGCTAGGGAAGCAAGTAGAAGGGAGGACACGCCCCTTACACCAGACACAATCCTAGTCTGAGGCTACTAGTTCTAGTAGTGGAGCGAAATGTTCCTTCTTCCTAATTTCTTAGGCATTTCTTACTTGTCTTTACCTCCTGTTGGACCCTTCTTTTATCAAGAGTGTGATTCCTCTTGAGTTGAACTTTTTCTTCTAGCTTTATTATCTCCCTGTTGTCGAGGATATAACGAAGCGTAGGACACTCCATGGTGATAATCATCATGGAGAGCATGCTCCATTTTATTTCGTTGTATTGCGGTGATATCCCTTAAAAGTTTTACTCTCCATGATAGAGCGCGTATAGCTAGATACTGTAAAAGGTCAAAAATTATCTCACAGGCTCAGGAGGCGAAATATTTTGCCCGGTAACATTCACCCATCAGCAAGGATCGCTTTTATACTTTAGGGTTGGGGTGAAAACGGAAGAAGAAGGGGGTAAAGACATGTAATTATTATAGTTAATTCAGAACGCCAAAATTTAGGGTTTCCTCGGCAATATAATTTAATTTCAATCCAGACCGATATATCAAATTTATTAATTTCATGGTTGCCTTTCAATTTACTGAAGTAAATTTATTTAGTGTACCTAGTGGGTATCAAAATTGTAAGTCATATCGTGTAGCGACAGTTGTTTCGTCAACACCAAGCCAGTTAGATGTGAAATTTCCATCTTCATTTTATAAAAACCCTCCTCCAACAGTGTATTGTACCCAAAAGTTTTAATTGTTAATATACCTCCGTGTATGTTTCGTGTGTTTTGTGATGTGGTGTGTTTTTCGATATTACGTGTTAAATGTGCTCAGCCTGACGAAGTCAACTGTGTCGACACAATAGATAAGATTTAAATTTGAAGTAAAATAGTATAATATTATTTTTGTTAAACCCATAAGACAATTAATTACCAGTAGGATACTTTTTTTATAAATACAAACTTGAAGACAGAGAATTGCTTTCTAAATAGGCCAATGAAAAATTTTATATAAACATATTGTTAAAGGCATTTTTGTTTTAACAGAAAAATGCATATATATTTAACGGTAAATGCTACGGAGCTGACATTTTACATAATATTTATTGTTCTGAAGACCCAATAAAAGAAAAATAATCAATCGATTTCCTTAACTCCTTTTACAATGTCGACTTTTAAAGTTAGAATATCTCAAAAGCCGTTATTTTTACAAAATATTTACAAGAGACAAAGTTATTAGTTGTTACATATTATTATTGGGTGTGTCGATAACTTAATTTCAATATATTTAGGGATAAAAATTCGCAGAATTCAAACAATAAACCAATATTGGGTATTGTACACAATTTACCGAGAATTATTGTTTTCAGTTTTTGTCCATAAATCGGTTATCCTTTAAGGTACAAAAAGAATAAAAAAGTTATTTGTCATTAAAAAAGAATATATATTTCTTCTTGAAAAACTTCGTAAAATAAAAAGGTCTTTTAGATATTCGTAGTTAAAAAGTTTAAATAGCTGCCATTTTGAAATGAGTAAAGAAAATCAGTTGTTCATTTGTTTTATGTCTGTATAACACTGAGTAGGATGGAAAATTTCAACTCTGTATCCTATACAATAAAAAAGATTATGTATTTTTATTTTGTTAAAAAACAAAATGGCTGCTAGATAGAAAACTAAACATTTTAGAAAATGATCCGTTCAATGGTTTTGATGTGAGGAATAAGCTCCTGAATACGATTTTTGAAAACACCCTGTATAATTAATGTTATTATAAAATTGTGTAATTTGTTATCTGTTCAAAGTATAACTTTTTCCTTCCTTTTTAATATATAGAAAAAGTTATGCGATTTATCAAATAATAGGTGTTTTGAGTGCTATCTGACCCACGGGTCTGTTGTATGTGCAACGCACTACATCTCAAACGCGTGCAGCGATTATAATGAAATTTAGTATGTGGTATATTTGCAAGAAAGTTTTTTAAAAATTCTAGTTAAAAGATTAGCGATTTCTAGAAAGTTAAAATACTGCTCACTTAACATTTTGCGATAGCTGCTGTTTGAAACAAAATTAACATTACTATTTTCTCACAATATGTATCCAAATATTGCGATCAAATTTTGCTCAAATATAACCTCAAAAGACCTAAATAAAACGTATTGTTCGACATCTCTCTAAAAATGCCGGTTGATGAGTTATGTGTAAAAACGAAAAATATCAAACGTAGGATTTAAATTCTCAAAATCAACTCAAGCGACATTTTTTATGACAGTTAGATATGGTTCGTTTATATTAATATTTTAGGTTGGGTGAGTAAAAAGATGGTGAAATATTTTTAACACCATATCATTATTTTGTATGTTAATGTTATGTCTAATATGTAAAATTTTAATTTATACGGGTTATGTAATTTAACAATGCATAGTATGTCATGCTGTCTTAAAAAGTATATACACTATTATTTGTAAATCGAACAAAACTATTGTTTTATAAAAAATTTTAATTAATTTTTTTCCTTTAAAGTATAAACAATTTGTTTCTTTGTCTCTCTTTTTTAATGTTTAAATTAGCTGTTAACGTAAAAGGGGAAAACAATTTATATTATTATTACTAATAAATCGTACAGTATAACAAACACACAGAACACAATTCGCACAAAAAATACGCCTAAGTATCAGACGCGTTTCAACGACAATGTCGTCCTCTTCAGTGATACACGAGCTACACCAATCAAACCATAACTGTTAACCTTGGTAATTGTAAACTATAACAGTTATAGTTTGATTGGTGTAGCTCGTGTATTACTGAAGAGGACGAACTTGTCGTTGAAACGCGTCTGATACTAAGTCGTATTTTTTATGAGAATTGTGTTCTGTGTGTTTGTTATACTGTATAATTTCTCTCATAAGTCAAGCTCAACATTTAATACTAATAAATCGTATTAAATTACGAATCTCGTATTTCTAGCCAAACTAAAAAGCTTACATTTTCCACAGCAGTGCATTGTTAAGTAAGCAAAACAGCCTCGAGGAAAACAATATTATCAACTATAAAACAATGGTTGCGATAGTTTATGTCCGCCGGGGAGTGAGTTATGACACATTTCCCACCCTCAGGGATAGTAGACTTGTTTTGTTTTGTCAAATGCTGCAAACTGACAGTTACTGTAATAGTCTTCTTCACAACTCCCTTGACTACACGATACGTAAGTATAATGCAAGTTGTATTAGAGATCATCTTTCGTATAGCTTAAGTAATATACTATGCAGAAATAATGTACCACTTTTCTCACGTACAAAATTGATGGGTGACAATATTTTAAGCCTACTTACAGAGCCCCATCGTACAAATACATACGTACTACAATCTTTACGTCGGTTGGTTAGACCTTAACGGCCTTCGGAGATATTAAAAAATTTCAATTCGCTACGCTCGTATCGGCGACTCGGCTCTGCTGGAACTACTCGATTATCACATTTTCTTGAGAGGTCAAGTTACGAAATTACATTTTTGAAAATAACTTCGTCGTAGAGTTGAGCAGAGCGGTTAGTAACTTTCTTAGTAGTATTGAAATCCGGAAATTTGTACCTAATTGAATGTGTAATAAGTTGAATAAACACAAGATATAAACAAATAACTATTAGTACTATTACATTCACAATTAAAATATGTAAAATTTCATCTATTTTAGTGTTATATGTTGAATAATACACGAGATATGAACAAAAAACCATTTTAAATTATCGCCATTTTGACATTAATAATTCGATATCTCTGAGTTCCAATATTGTACACTTTAGTCCCCTATAACATATTATAACGAAATAGAGGGCTCCCAATAGGTCAGTCCTCGGCAGGCTATAAATTGTAAAGAGTTGAAAGGGTTGACAGCTAGAAAAACTACTCTAACATTAGTCACAGATCTCAAGAAGTCAAATAAACCATTCCAATAATCAATGCCTTTAACCGAAAATGTTTGGAATGGACCAATGAAATAAATTGCGTCAGTCCAGAAATAATGTACAAGATTTAAAATAAGCCAATGAAGGAAGAGGATCGGAAGAAAGCATTTGAAATTAGAACTTATATATATAGGGGTGGAAGAGAGGCGCAGGGGGTTCATTCTTTTTGGTTGTTAACTGATTGAAGGAGGGAGTTCCGGAGCAAGTGTTTCTTTAGTAGAAAAGAAGATCGATTGTGAAAGATTTAGCCGAGATCAAACTTCAAAATAAAATAGCATCTGCGTGGTTTTTTGTTTGTATAAGTATTAATAATAATCGCCAAAGAATAGTTTAAAAGATAATCGTCGTTATAAGTTTAAAAGTAATCGTCGTCATAAAAGTGAGTGAGAAATTTGCGTCGTTATAAAAGTGTTTGAACAGGAATATTAAATACAATAAATTAAAGTAATCGTCGTCACGAAAGTGAGTGAGAAATAAGTGTAAGAAGAAAAGAAGATTCGTCGAAAAGATCAAGGCAAATCGATCCATCTACTGACAGTCTTCACGGGAACCACGTGCACGGAACCAGGAACATCGGAGCAGTGAAAAACTTCCAAGCGATAAGTAAAAATAACTGGACAATCTCAATTAAATGAACCACCACCAAATTCTATTTTATATGTAAATTATAGTCACCAAAGAACCTCACGAACCCGTAAAGAGAAAATAAATAAAATTAAATTAATAGTACATTTCAGTTAGCCGGAGCAATTTTATAATAATAAATTAAAAGTAAAAATATGATGCACTCTTATTTCTTTATTTAGGTTAAGACATGGTAGAATTAGAATTTTATTTTAACTATGTACTTAGAATAAGTAGTAGGTTAAGACGTTAGTGTATAAGTATAAAGTGCATCAGATTTGGACAATAATTGATTTTGTTATTGTAAATGTTTTTAAAAATTAATTTTATAGTGAATAATTAAAGAACAACTTAAATTCTAATTGTTGAAGTGGCAAATTTGTTATAATATTTCATGTTCCTATTATATTTTGTGCACCCTTTATCATGCTCACGGTCAGACAACCATGACGGATGAACGGCAATTCGAATTTTTTTTTTTTTTTAGTCTGTTCTACAAGATTTAGTCTGTTCTTTAATAATATTCTTTCATGGTAAGTTTTGTGATATTCTTTTATAATTGCCCAAAGATTTAAGGTTATTTTTTCCTACTCCTACAAGATGTACCAGCCTCAATACCTCTTCTTTCATGGTAAGTTTCTTGAATCGTAAACCGGGAGGGAAATACTTAATAGCATAGTTAAAACAATAACACTGAAGATGACAGTAGTTGAATCAAGAGACTTGTAGATTGTGAGTGGGGGTTCTATTGAATTCTCTTCTTCATATTGTTAACATCATAATGCGTCTAATCGTCCATTTTGAATCGTGAATAATTCCAAGATGGTAGAACAATAAGACGATACCTCAAGCTTAGCAAACTAAGGTAATCCTTACCCTATTATGTAGGGGGTTAAGATAAAGAACAGCTCACGGGGTTGATGATTTACTAACACAACCCTCATACACCCTTGCAGTACAAAACAAAACGATATTTCTCCCAGTCAGTAGCATTCTCCATAAACTACTACACTTTTGAATAAAACTGTAGAAGTTATAAATGTCTGCGAAGATTTAAAATTATAATGGGAGTGAAAATAAAGAGGGTTGGTTTTTGATTGTGAAATTAAAAGAAAGTAAATCAAATGGACCTGTTGTGATTGGAAGCCATCATTTTATCAGTTATATGATGGGCCGAAATTTGATATTTTTCAATCAGAATCCAATACTATATAAGCGAATTTTCTTTTTTTAAATAAAGATGTTTTAACTAAATAGACGGTGCAAAAATAAAACATTTCACAAAGTATTTCGCACACCGATTCACAATCGAAATACTAACCAGACAAAACTATGGTTACAAGAATGTCAGTTCAATGCTCAGTAAAATATGGAATTGAACCATGGAGGGCGTCTTTTTAAAAAATTATTAATATATTTAAATAAAGCTTAAATTGCGTCTCATGTACTATCAACGTAAATATCCTCTACTAAAACATATCCTCGACGTAAATCATATTTTATTAAAAATTGTTCATTTATGTTTTGGTTTTCTTTCCCATTTATTCTTGAATCATAATATTTTCGTACTTTGTGATTTTCCAAATAGGTTTGTGTCATTATCTTCATATTTTAACAAGGTTTGAATGAAATCAGGGAAGCTGTTTAAAGAAATTGAATATTGTATCGGGGACGTGGGCGACTAATGTTGTTACGGGTAACGCATGTATCGGAATTTTTGGGAAAATAATAATCAGGACAGTGGTATATTTGAAAATTTCGTTAAATAGGAAAATAACACGATAAAACATATTATTAGTTATGGGGTCAAAGATCGAGTAGTGACACGATTAGTGAAAACAAATCGAGATGTTTTTTTCCAAAAATAGAATGTATGTTCAACATTTTGTTTCGTAATTTTATGTCTATATCTTACTTAACTATTTTACTTTGACCTTGAAATTACTGCTAGGAGTCACTTTAATCCAATAAATATAAGTACGTGAAATTTTTCGATCTATTTTGAAAATTTCCATTGACAAAAATAGAAATTCCATTTGAATAAATTGTCAAGTTGACTTTGAAATGACCTCTAAATTTTACCCCCAAGTCAACACCCTAACTAATAACTCATCTTAAATCATAAAGTTTTGTTCCATACTTTACTTACCACTATGGATTCTCCTATTAACTCTCACGATCTCCAGGTAAAAGATTTCAACCCATAACGCCTAGAGGTCAAATAGATCTCCCACGACAATTACTATGTTTTAATATAAAAATGCCGCTTTATAAATTTAAGTTCAGAATTAAAATTTGCGTGTAAACCTTGAAATTTTAAATTTCACATTAATCTCAATTGTCAAGGATACCACCATAAACTTAATTTTAAATCTGGAAACTTCTGCCTGAGACATTTTTTTTCTAAAACAATCATTTGAGTTATTTAGAAGTTCCGAATTTTTTCCCCAAAAATAATAAATACAAAAAACATTAAACACCAAAAATACATCTTTTAGTTAACGTATAAACTGGACGCTGAAGTAAATAAGTGTTCGTGGAATTTATTTCATCCCTACAGTACTTTTCCCAAACATAAATGTTCAACTCAACGCCCCTTCAGAACACAAACTCCAACTTTGGATTGGGATACAAAATGTAAAACGATGATACGATTATGTGACTTGAGGGTAAGAAGTGGTAAGGGAGGAAGATGACTTTAATAAGAAATCCCCCTGTAGGGGTTGTTTACGATACACAATAATATAACACCCCCTATAGCAACGGACATGAGAGGGATGATTTCCCAGTAGGCAAGACTCATTATAAGAGAGGAACCAAATATGTTTTTACATATTTTATTAATAAACGGGGAAATCTAAGAGTATTAAATTACGGGGATTTCTTCAACTGCCTTGCAGCGAAATTCTGATAAAGAAATTTGGCTATTCCCATCTTCTTCTTAGTTTATAAATGTCCACTAATCCTGACTTTATGAAAGTGTTTTGTTCAATTGGTTTATTTCTGTCCTGGTTTCGTCTACCTGCTATGAAGCTTATTTGTCCTCCCTTTTTTTAGAAAACAGTCAGATCCAATTCAATTCGCTTCGGGCAGACCTTGCTAAACAAACCACTTCAATCGATAGGGCTCATTGCGCTGACAGAAGGATGATCTGCGCCCCTAAGTTATAATCTTGTAGATCCACAAGTTATGCGAACTTGGAGATCTTTTCTGTGAGTTTCTCTTAAGGAATTGTTAGGCTATTCTCCACATGTCCAAAGATGCGTATCCTCTCCTGCGGTCTAAGAGTAGGAGTCTCGTCCTACATCTTCTGCACAGATGTTTCGCTGTAAAGATTGGCATGTTTCTCGGAATGATAAGTCAAAATTTTGATGAACATAGCATGAAAAAACATAATATTACAATTTTCTTAAAATCGGTAATACAAATTTCAATCTCATTTTACTCAAGTGATAAAAGTCCTCTAAGGACCTAAACAAATCATTAAAATTCGATTCTTAATCAAATATGATTTACATTGTTGACGTTTTTATGTTACGAGCGAAGCAATTTTATGACATAATACTTTTTTTTTAAAGGTGTTAGTAATTAACTTCTATTAATTATTTTTTTTTTTTTTTACCAACAACTACAGTAATGATATTTATAAACCAATAGTTTTGGTTGGTTTTGTGCATGAGTGAGTTAGAAAGTTTATGCAATGTTTTTACACCGTTTAACAATTATTTGGTAACAAATAGGCTAACCGTGTCCATCTGTATTTATACAGCGTTACGGTGTAGAGTACTATCATTCTTGATTTCCTTTTTACTGCCCTTCCTTTGCAATGGGGGACACGAAACACATGGCCTTTCATTTAACTGAGTGATAGCCCCTCCCCCCCCCTTGCGCCCTCGAGATGTACAACAAAAGGGCGTCACCAAAGACATACGACTGCGATATTTTGCTCGCGGATTTGTAACCGTTCTTATTTCGTGGTGACTTTATTCGTTTAAAAAATATAGTGATAAATATATTTAAGTATTATTTCAAAAAATTAAGTAATTTTGTAAAAAAAATATATTTATATATTATATCTTCGGATAACGTATACAATTAATGTTATATATATATATATATATATATATATATATATATATATATATATATATATATATATATATATATAAATTTTATATTGTAATTAATTCTAAGTAACTGAATCAAAGATGCATTAAAAAAGTAATAAATTGTATTAATAAACAAGGAACGGTTATATTTAAAAGCAAGTAGTTGAACAATTGAATTGTTATTTAAGAACCCTGATCGCCCTACAGTACATTTTTTTGGTATTTTGTATTTTTAGTTTATTGACAGTTTGTTATTTCTTTTTAAACAGTAACGTTGACTTCGACAAAAAAGGAGGAAATGAAACTGTAAATTGTATGAAAAGTTTGAAAGGGTGAGGTTGTACTTAATAAATAAAAGTGCACATGTCAAATGTAATTTACTTTATATATGAGTTAAACAATTAAGATGGTTTTTCAAGCTAACCTGTTTAAAGGAAAACATTTATCTGCACCTTTAGAAAATATATACACATTCAATCCCAAAAGTTGAGAAGGTAATTACGATTTTTTTTTTTTAAGAAAAACCTACAACAATTTCACACATATCGTTTTAATTAAATGTTATACGTTGATTACAAGATTTGATTTAAATTATTTATTTTGATAAAGTAAATTAAAGTACTATGTATATAATTATTTTTTTTAAAATTTATTAACCTCTTTTTATAGAAATAAATAGTAGAGAAATTGATAAAATTACAGAAATAACAATAATATACGATATTTTTTTAATATACCATATTAAATTTCAAACGTCACAAGGAAAACACATGTCTCCATCTCAATCTCAGTTATATATTAATCACTATAATTTGAATAGCCTTAGCAGTAACGTTGCAATAATACATTTAGAGCCGGTTACTCTTCTTATTATCTATATAAATTACAGATTGGTGTTTAATTTACTTTGGCAAGGATTTGTCCGTTTATTGAAAAGTGAGAGCACTTTTAGATAAAACTCATTGAGCGAAACCTATTGCCCGTTAACAAAAACTATAGTTGTTTATACAATTTCCATTCTCTTCTTGTCCTTTTTCTTTTTATCTCATAACAGTATTCTCCTTCCTAAGCCTTCTATTTCTTTATTCCCTTCTAATAAATGTTAAGAGATGGATAAAGAGGGGGAGATTTTGGGAGGTAATAAAAGAAAGATAGAGAAAATCAAATATTTTATTTTATAATTTGAAAATTTAAGTGTAAATGGCAAAAGGAGTTTATTACTATAAAATATGAAAATATCAATTATTAGATGTTCAAGACATTTTTTTTTCAATTTATAATACTGAATTACAAATATAGAAATCATCGCTACTTCTTCCTTTAACTTGCTTCACATCACTAATATTAAAATAGGGTTCCTTTTAAACTAAAACCATTCATAACTGTGGAGCGTTAGTATATTTTTAGTTCCAACAACCATTAAAATTATATACCAATTTTACCACCAATAATACATATTTTGTGGCTGAAAATTTTAATAAAATGCTTAAAATGTGAGGGGAAATTTGTACTTACTACTTTTCAACAGCAATTAATATTGTCATGGTTGAAAAAGAAAGAAAAAAAATTTAGACTCACGAATTGTAATTATTCTGAGCCCATTACGCAACCATTCGCTCAAATTTTAAATCAAAGAAAATTCAAGATTCCAGAAGATCAAAAATAATCTAACACAGCTTTAAAATTTAATAGCACAGTATAAATAACTTTTATTGTTTCTCAAAGTTTAGGCCTACGTTATTTTAAGTTTTTAAAACAAGCTTAAAATTGAAAAATGTTTACGATAAAGATTATAACGGTTTGATTGTTTAGACATGGTAGATTAACATATTTTGAATATATATTTATAATTTTGTAAACATTGAAATTTAGAATCTAACGGTCAAACAAAATTAGGAAGAATCCTTTGCTTAGACCTAGATTGTGTGTGGAATCCTTTGCTTTGGAGTTGTGGTTTGGTTGGTGTAGCTGGTGTATCACTGAAGAGGACGAGCTTGCCGTTGAAACGCGTCTGATACTTAGGCGTATTTTTTATGAGAATTGTGTTCTGTGTGTTTGTTATACTGTATAGACCTAGATAACAAAATAATTGTAACTTACAAGAAAACAAGTACAATTTACTCCGTAGGCTATACAATCTTTTAAATTTAACAGTTTTAGATTTCGGAAATAGTTATTAATAAATAGAGATTAAAATAAAATAAAAAGTGTTCGCAGATAGTTATTAAAGTAACTTCTTTTTTTAAATATTCCACCTACATTTAAAAAGTTATTAAAATTATTACTATGAAGAAAAATAAATAAAAGTAATTTATTTATCTATCTACGATTACAGATTACGATTTATTGTTGTTGCAGGTACATATATCTGTAATTACACTTTTCTTCGTGTAATATGGGGTTGGATTACTCTCTTTTATATTTCCTATCAGGACTCTATTAACAAACTTTTATTCTCTTCCGATCCTGATGCTGTTATGTTATTCAAGAGCTAAGGATTTGAATTTAAAGCTTTCATCTTTAAACAAAAAGGAAGTAAGAAATGGTACTGAACTTCGTTATTTCTCGCGCGATGACATCAAATAAAATATTGATATGTTCAGTGTGAAAATGGAAGCTGATATATTAAAAGTGTTACACATAAGACTTAACAGGTTGATTCAAGCCGTTTTCTTGTAACAATTTACATTTCCTTAATATCCTGTTCTCTCAGGAAATTTCTTTCCAACGTGTTTATATATGAATTGTGGAATATCAAGATGTTAGTTTGATAAATATTTCAATAAACCTCATTAAACTGTTAATGATGTCTATGATGTGAGTATAGAACTTTGTTCGTCATAAGTGGAGAAGTAAAACATGTATATAACTATAGATTATCTAACATATATTAAATGTTGAGCTTGACTTATGAGAAAAATTATACAGTATAGCCAACACACAGAACACAATTCTCACAAAAAAATACGCTTAAGTATCAGACGCGTTTCAACGACAAGGTCGTCCTCTTCAGTGATACACGAGCTACACCAATCAAACTATAACTGAATTTAACCCATGGGGTTCGGCGCAACGTTAGATTCAGTTATAGTTTGATTGGTGTAGCTGGTGTATCACTGAAGAGGACGACCTTGTCGTTGAAACGCGTCTGATACTTAGGCGTATTTTTTGTGAGAATTGTGTTCTGTGTGTTGGTTATACTGTATTTTATATATGTTGGAGCTTCGTATTATTTAACGAATAGAATGAAGAGGTTAGTGACAGGAAGATATGTCTCATTTAGCTCTTCACTTTCAACCCATCGTCCTTTGTAATCTTACCCTTCAGAGTGCTTATAGAAAACGTAATAAACACATAGGGAAAGAATTAATAACACACATTTAATTATAATTATTTTAAGTCGTTTTAAAGAATCTTTTTTTTTAAACCCGTTTAAGAACAAAAAAAAGGAAAAGGAACTCCTTAGTGAAAAGTTACATTTTAATTTAACATCAAATATTGTGAATTTGTATATTCTTGTCACTTATTTTTAAATTGGCATTGTTACACTCTAAGCTGCGCTATTTAGATGGAACAATAAGTAATTGTTTATACGGTTAAAACCCCGTGACTGTGAGGTAGGTCTGCCAGGATACTTCACTTCTCTGAATTCATTTATCTTTTCTTTAATCAGTCCTGACCCCCCCCCCTCCCACCGTCAGATCAACACACACCAACTAAATCACACCTTTTGATAATATTTATTCCATTGTATTAGAGAATACAAAATAAATTATTTATAGCTTTAACATTATTATATGAATCGTTATTATTAATTTTATTTGTTCTGACATTAGTTACCACTTGTCTGTAACGCTTTGGATCAACTTCCTTTATCAATTATTCGCAGCTTTAACAAAACACTCAATCTTAGTGATCTATGTGTATTTTAGTAAGAATGCTAACTGAACTAAAGTTAAAGTTTAGAACGCTAGACCTGTATTTACTTTTTACTTCTTCACATACTGTGTTTTAAAGTCCCTTCCCTTCTATTGTTTGCACATTTTATTTCAGATTCTTTTTTAACCGATACCACCCATTATGAATGTTCAATAACTTATTAAATTTTTGTGCATTTTAGGGAATCACTCTTGATCTAAGATGTAGGAGTTAACTTCAAAAATGTTAATGCTGAAGTGGTCATGTGTACATATCGAACATAAATTTTAGTTATATACATACATATTTTAGATGTTATACAATGGGGAAACAGCTCCTCGTTTTGAAGTAGTTGTTTCGTAGTTATATTTGATTAATTTTGTTATTTAGTTTTATTTTAACTGTTATTCTGCAACCAGTAAAAACTGTGAAAAGTAAAAGTAACTATCTATCATTAACCAGTCTCAACAGGTCTTCGCAAAATTAATGTATTCAGAAAAATGGAACATATTTAAAAATCTTAAACAACTTTAACAATATTTCTGTAAAACATAGAAAATTGTTTTAAATAAATTTTGAAATGAAACGTTTATTGATTAAATTTATGGATAAAAAAAATATATTAATCTTAACTTTTTTTTTTTTTATATATATATATGAGTCAAAAATATAAATTAAGGATAAAACATATTTAGACAAACGTTCAAGAACACATGTTATACTTAAATTCTGTTACTAAGTTGATGAATATTATTTCAAACACAAAAAATCATTTAGGTTCTCAAATTATGAGTAAAACTAGTACAAATAATCGGATGGTTACTGTTTTTGCAGAGATGAATGTTCAGACGGACTTAAGTTATAGAACAAGAGGCGTAATGCTTTGTTCTTTTGACGTTTGCATGAAATCGAAACATTTTCTTTTATGCACTTTTAAACAAAATTTTTGAATTAAGTCAGCCAAATTTTACACTTTACACAAAAATTACACTAAATTTTATTTTAACAAACGTATTTATTGTTGTAAATTATAGACACAAATATGATATTTAGCTTCTTAAATGATGATATTAACTTCGCCGTTTTTCTTGAACTAAACTCAGTTGATTTTTAGATTGCAAAACTATATTTGGCACTGTTGGAGACGAGACAAAACATGTTGACTTAACTGTAGATAATGTAGTAAATGGACTGTAGAACATATAAATAATTCACAATTTACACTTATAATTAAATTATTTTTAAAATGAACGTAATAATATTTTCAGAAGGAAAGAAATATATTATCTCTAATTTATAAAAAATTACGAGTTAATACAATAGTGTAGTGAATTTCCTTTTTAAAGCTCCAAGCAATGCAGGCCAACTCCCTCTTTTTATGATTCACTCTTCGTTGTATTTTTCAGATGAAAGAGAAATGTAAATTAAAATACGGGTATTACCTTTAACAGGACTCTATAAGATTCCTTCATTTTAATATTTCAATAAATGACTTTACTAGTTAATGGTATATATTATTTCAATATTGATGGACTTGATAATATGTATATCCTTCAAGTTAAGTTCAAAGTTAGATGGTTTCTGTAAGTAATTGGACAGGCCGTGATGTAATAACATTACTTGCTATCGTTGCCGTCCTTACAGTAGTAATGATCCTGAAATCGAACCTCACGTTCCGGAGATATATCCACTTCAGAAAACAAACTACAGCCATTACTTTATGAATGTGTAAATCTAAAATACGGAATCACTATTTCTGTTTTGAAAATATTCCTGGAGGTGTATCGCATTTGTTTAAATGCTGTCAAAATAACCCCCTCCCCTAGTTCTCTTGGACCACTTTAAACGTACTTGCATAAACATGAATAATAAATAAGTTTATGGGTTTACACAGCGCCTCATGTGGTCTAGACTGTAACTAAACAAATGTGAGAATCTTCAGTTGTTCAGTCTTATTATCTGGTATGCATAATACGCCACGAATTCTTTTAGTATTTTTAGTAAATTTGTACTTTGTATTACATAAACGGTGAAAATTATTTATCAATGAAAGTAATTTTGCAACATTTTGGTTAACAGTTTTCATATACCGGGTGTTGTTTAATTCTCTTCACTAACTTCTTTTGGTTATTTCTTGGTTCAAATAGAAATGTCTCTCATCTATTATAAAAAGTTTAGTTTTCCGTTTATCCACAATTTTATTGTTTTTACCAAATACATTATATTTTTTTAAATAGATGAGATATTAAATTTAGATTTGATATTTGGATTTTTCTTCGCGTATTTACAAAATATCGGTTGTTTCATTTTTTTAATGCGAAATATCTCGAAAAACTACCTTTACAAAAAATATAGAAGAGACAAAAAATGCATGTCTGACAAATACAATGCATAACATTTATTATTATTATTATTTTTACAAAATGTTACAACTGAGCTTATCTCATCTAGCAACTTTCTATATGACAAATTCACTGTTTGATGGGTAACAGACCAGTGGTTGTTCCCATATAAAGATTACTGAACTACATCAGATCCGGTGGTTTGGTTCTCTTGAGTCGTCGAAGTGAACAAGGTTCATCCACCATCCATCGTATTTCGGTGTTCGGATGTCCCTGGAGTCGCTGCTGGTGTCTTTCTGCGTGCTTTTTTATTACTTCTTCAACCGTTTCGATCTTCAAGTCTCTGTGTATATCTGATTTCCTGATGTACCAGGGTGCATTCACTATACCTCTGAGCACTTTGTTTTGAAAAATCTGAATTAGATTTCTGTTAGTGGGCTTGGTACATCCCCATAGCTGGATGCCATATTCCCATATTGGCTTTAGGATTTGTTTATATAGGAGCACTTAATTGTAAGTGCTCAGCCCTGCACGTCTTTCAAGTAGCCAGTGCATTTTTCTATATCTAATGTTTAGCTCGTCCTTCTTTATTTTAACATGCTCATTCCAGCGCAATTTAGCATCTAGCGTAAGTCCCAGGTACTTAGCAGTATTGCTATAAGGGACAATGTCTTTATTTATTTCTACTGGGAGATGTTGATATTTCAGATTAGTGAAGTTGATGTGTACTGACTTAGTTTCATTCAGCTTGACCCTCCACTTTTTAGTCCAGTGATTTACTTCATTCAGAGCTCTCTGCAAGATGCTAGTTGACTCTGCTATATTTTTCTGAAAATTCGACCCATTCCATAACTTTCTTCATAAAAAAATATATAAATAAATAATAAATAAAAAAATATTGATAGGGTCCAATATTGATAACATACCCAACCACCATCATGTAAATGTACAAGCAGATCCTGAAAATATAATGTCAAAAAGTTGGATCCCCAGGCCTTGTAGGAAGGATAAGTTTGTTTAAAACAGTCGTTTCCCAGGTTTTATGAACCACATACAAATATTTTCTTAGCGTCGCTAGGTTCTTACGGGACCTCATAATGTGTGTATATAAAAATGACCAATCGCTTCGCGTGTATGTCTCGGCCAAGGTGAACACTGAAGGTGTAAAACCTCTAATCCTCGTTTCTGCCTCGTAATAGATGGGAAGTCAGAGTTCGAAATAATTCACAATTCGATTGGTCGCTATGTTGGATAGGATGAACTTAGAGACCTCTAGTTTGCGTCATTATTCTTATTTTTAAAAGACCTTTAAAATGAGATATCACTCAATAGGGGTTGCTATTTAAAATTCTTGACTTACCCCATTTTGGGGGTAACGGTTGAAAATGTTGATACTTCGAAAAACTCCACCTTTGGTTATCTAAACTTTCCCCAAAGTATATCTGTCTATTTTCATTAATAAAAAAAAAATAATAGGGGGGTGGGACTTTTAGGACACGTGGTAAATATTGATTCCAATTTTACTTCGGTTATAAAGTTGTTTACTGATAAATGTCGTAATTAAATTTCCAAAAAAAACACTTTGTTTAGTTTTTCCATCCTTATTTATATATATATATATATATATATATATATATATATATATATATATATATATATATATATATATTGTTCCAAAAAAGTAGTATTTAGAATAATGGCGGTCTAACGCCTGGACCGATTTTAATCAAATTTGATATGTGTGCATATTTTGACCATATCTTGTGACAATTTGTTTCAATATTCCAAATTTGGTGTAAACACCACAAGAAAAAAATAACAAATAACAATTTTCTCAAACACTGCTGTAACAATATAGATATTTTTTGCTTAATTTTTTACATTTTATTCCTCTAAGGACATCCCTTATGAAATTCCGTTTCGTGAGTTATAAAATACGTACTTTCTCTACAAATTTGATTGAAAACTGAAGACACCCCCCATCCATGTGTAAAATCGGAAATAAAAAGATATTATTCAGGAGCAATTTACAAAAGACAAAAATAAACCTTGCTTGACGTCACTCCTTGCTTGCTCGACTATAGTCAATACGATTAATACTGAGAATAGATTTATGACACAAGCGGAGCACGTTCATGCTATTATTTTAATATAATTGTTTGTAAAGAGAGCATGCATGGTTTATTTTAACTTTTTGATAGACAACTCTACCGAACTGACGTCATTGTGTACGATTATTTTTGGTTAGCTTTATTTGAATTTGTGAATGGGCGAGTCAGGAAAATTCTGCACCATTTATTTTTTGCTAACTCTTCTTTACCTTATTGTAATTATTACATCGAAATTCACGCATTATTCGTAATCGGTTACAAGATATCTTCGTGGAAGATCACAACTGTACTCCCGGATTTAAATGTAACAAATATAATGAAAACATTTCACGCGTTTCAACTCAATAGACTATTACGGACATTTCAAGAAACAATTACGTAATTTATAGGGACGATTAAACCGTAATCGACTCTAGAAATATCCTCAATGATCTCTAAAAACCTCCGTAGTAGTCATTAGACATGTCCGTCATTGTATCTAGAAATGTCCCTAATCGTTTCCAGAACTGCCCGTAATCGTGTCTAGAAATGTCCGTTATCGTCTATTGAAATATCCATAAAATCGTCTCTAGAAATATCAGTAATCGTTTCTAGAAAAATCCATAATCTTCCCTAGAAATGTCCGTGATTATCTCTAAACAAGTTCTTAATGGCTCTAGAAATGTCCGTAATCGTCTCTAGAAATGTCCGTAGTCTTCCCTATAAACATCCGAATCGTCTCTAGAAATGTCCGTAATCGTCTTTAGAATATTGTCCGTAGTCTTCCCTATAAACATCCGAATTGTCTCTGAAATGTCCGTAATCGTCTCTAGAATTGTCCGTAGTCTTCCCTATAAACATCCGAATCGTCTCTAGAAATGTCCGTAATCGTCTTTAGAAATGTCCGTAGTCTTCCCTATAAACATCCGAATCGTCTCTAGAAATGTCCGTAATCGTCTTTAGAATATTGTCCGTAGTCTTCCCTATAAACATCCGAATTGTCTCTGAAATGTCCGTAATCGTCTCTAGAATTGTCCGTAGTCTTCCCTATAAACATCCGAATCGTCTCTAGAAATGTCCGTAATCGTCTTTAGAATTGTCCGTAGTCTTCCCTATAAACATCCGAATTGTCTCTGAAATGTCCGTAATCGTTTCTAGAAATGTCCGTAGTCTTCCCTATATACATCCGAATCGTCTCTAGAAATGTCCGTAATCGTCTTTAGAATTGTCCGTAGTCTTCCCTATAAACATCCGAATTGTCTCTGAAATGTCCGTAATCGTCTCTAGAAATGTCCGTAGTCTTCCCTATAAACATCCGAATCGTCTCTAGAAATGTCCGTAATCGTCTTTAGAATTGTCCGTAGTCTTCCCTATATACATCCGAATTGTCTCTGAAATGTCCGTAATCGTCTCTAGAAATGTCCGTAGTCTTCCCTATAAACATCCGAATCGTCTCTAGAAATGTCCGTAATTGTCTTTAGAATTGTCCGTAGTCTTCCCTATAAACATCCGAATCGTCTCTAGAAATTTCCGTAATAGTCTCTTAAAATGTCCGTAATCATCTTTAGAAATGTCCGTAATCGTCTTTAGAAATGTCCGTAATCGGTTTTAGAAATATCCGAAATCGTCGCTAGAAGAGTTATTCTGAGCCTACTATATTTTCACTCTACTAACGAAAATTATAACAAGTTGAATAGCTCCATCATGGTACTTTAGTAGTCCCAACATACAATGTAATACTTGCAGATCGTCTAAATATATTGCCCAAACTTTAACCGTATAGGAATTGTTAAATATTATTAGTAGAGTAGTAAAGTCTTACCCAGAGGTATATTTGTTTAGCACAGAGTTATTACAAAGGTTTTCTGAACCACGTAATTGACGATAACTTCGCTATGTGTCATCGTAGAGAGGTGTGGTTGGTGCCATTACAGGGTGAATTGAAATCTACGAATTGTTATGTAATGTACTGTGTTATAACTTGAATGACACACGAGATATGAACAAAACACTGTTCACAATGACTCCATTTTGTCGATTTGGATTCTATTTTTTAAAATACCAATAGGGTTCTCTGCAAGCATACTATAGCCCACTACAACAAAATGGTTACTCTATCGTAGAGACAACAACAACAAACGGTCGAAAATAGGTTTTTGGTTTGCTTAGTCTATGAAACGTGAAGATAAGTGAAAAAAAAGTTGAAATATATTGCGATTATTGAACTCGCCCTATACTTCAATACTAAGCATGACAGTTTCCGATCAAACTGCAACACTTTACAGGCAATATATATACATATACAATCTATACGCCAGCTTGGGCGACCACATATACTACCCTCTGATTTCAACCCTCACCGGTGTCTACCCTTACATGTCCTGCATTACTAATCCCCCCCCAACACCCACACACATTACAATCTGTATTCTTTAATCAAACATAATATGTCTTGAAAACATACCGGTAACGCCGCCTAGTGGACAACACAACAACCACAATGATCGGTTTAATTAAATTGTTAATTTGTGCTCTCTGTATTTCCACGACATTTTGAAATTTCATTACAAATCTTTGACACAAACATTGCACGGAATTTCCCAGTTGTAAATATACTTAGAAACAAACACATACAACAATCAATTATGCACAAATTCTAACGCTTATCTATAAAATTTAATAAAAACAACGCATTGGGTTGTATATAAAATATCAGTTCCGTCTCATCCAAAAGTGAAAATGTACTACTGAAGTTGTGAAAATTGGACCCGATTTTTGGTAGTTTCTTTTCATATTTGTCCTGCACGACTCTATAACAGTTCATTATGTACCTTTATTACTTAAACATTTTTCACGAAGTATTGGGTAGGTTTAGTAATCGTCGAATATTTCGAACTCAGATTTTTTACTGATCTTCAAGCTTCACGTCCTCAGGAAAACGAAAAATTGATTTCGACATGCAGTCCGTCCATCGACGTTGTAGGCATCGTTGTTGTCTGTAGGTAGTGACGATAGCTACCACAAATATAAATACATTAAACTTGGTTAGGTTCTTGATATATTGAAAATGTATTTCCAACCCTGACCTCTAAAGAAAATATGATATTTATATAGTTACGAGATTCGGCAAGGCCGAATGTGTAGCAAATGGAAGTTCCGTCACATTAGCACAGCTTTGCGATTCGCTAGTTTCCAACGCTGACACGAGCGTAGCAAATGGAAGCTCCGTCACATTAGCAGAGCTTCGCGATTCGCTAGTGCCAACGCTGACACGAGCGTAGCAAATGGAAGCTCCGTCACATTAGCAGAGCTTCGCGATTCGCTAGTGCCGAGACGCAGACACGAGCGTAGCAAATGGAAGCTCCGTCACATTAGCACAGCATCGCGATTCGCTAGTATCGACGCTGACACGAGTGTAGCAAATGGAAGGTCCGTCACATTAGCAGAGCTTCGCGATTCGCTAGTGCCGAGACGCTGAAACGAGTGTAGCAAATGGAAGCTCCGTCACATTAGCAGAGTTTCGCGATTCGCTAGTGCCGAGACGCTGACACGAGTGTAGCAAATGGAAGCTCCGTCACATTAGCAGAGCTTCGCGATTCGCTAGTGCCGAGACGCAGACACGAGCGTAGCAAATGGAAGCTCCGTCACATTAGCAGAGCTTCGCGATTCGCTAGTGCCGAGACGCTGACACGAGTGTAGCAAATGGAAGTTCCGTCACATTAGCACAGCTTTGCGATTCGCTAGTGCCAACGCTGACACGAGCGTAGCAAATGGAAGCTCCGTCACATTAGCAGAGCTTCGCGATTCGCTAGTGCCGAGACGCAGACACGAGCGTAGCAAATGGAAGCTCCGTCACATTAGCACAGCATCGCGATTCGCTAGTATCGACGCTGACACGAGTGTAGCAAATGGAAGGTCCGTCACATTAGCAGAGCTTCGCGATTCGCTAGTGCCGAGACGCAGACACGAGCGTAGCAAATGGAAGCTCCGTCACATTAGCACAGCATCGCGATTCGCTAGTATCGACGCTGACACGAGTGTAGCAAATGGAAGCTCCGTCACATTAGCAGAGCTTCGCGATTCGCTAGTGCCGAGACGCAGACACGAGCGTAGCAAATGGAAGCTCCGTCACATTAGCACAGCTTTGCGATTCGCTAGTGCCGAGACGCTGACACGAGCGTAGCAAATGGAAGCTCCGTCACATTAGCACAGCATCGCGATTCGCTAGTATCGACGCTGACACGAGCGTAGCAAATGGAAGGTCCGTCACATTAGCAGAGCTTCGCGATTCGCTAGTGCCGAGACGCTGAAACGAGTGTAGCGAAGCGAATGGAAACTTTTTAATATATACACGTTAGGACCTAGTCGAGGTCGAGAAAAAAGTGATATACAATTATGAGGTTCATAAAATCTGTGTAACAACTGTTATAAACAAAATCATTCTAGAACCAACTTTCGGGTATAATACTTAGAGTATCTGCTTGTATTACATTGTACAACAGGGCTAGGTAAGTGGCATAATGGCGCCCATTACCATCTTTATTATGTTAGAATCGTATTTTTAAAATAAAATAATTTTAAACTCGAGAAAGTTGACGGGAATATAGACTTAATTTGAATACTTTTTGAACACTCTGTATACATAAATATTACACAGTCATAAACGGATCATATTGATCAAAGACTTAACGATATGGTTACAAAAATAGCTCGATCCAATGTAGGTGGTAATCAGGTATGACAAATAGCGAAGTTATTGTCAAAAATGTAGTTAGAAACCCAGACCAACAAAGAATATGTGATATTCACATGGTGACGAGATTTAGTGAAGGATTTTTACATATATACAGCTGAGCCCCAATAGGAGTACAATCGAAGCGAGTGAAGGATTTTTCAATATATACATCTTGAGCCCCAATAGGAGGAGTACAATCGAAGCGAGTGAAGGATTTTTCAATATATACATCTTGAGCCCCAATAGGAGGAGTACAATCGAAGCGAGTGAAGGATTTTTCAATATATACAGCTTGAGCCCCAATAGGAGTACAATCAAAGCGAGTGAAGGATTTTTACATATATACATCTTGAGCCCCAATAGGAGTACAATCAAAGCGAGTGAAGGTTTTTACATATATACATCTTGAACCCCAATAGGAGTACAATCAAAGCGAGTGAAGGATTTTTACATATATACATCTTGAACCCCAATAGGAGTACAATCAAAGCGAGTGAAGGATTTTTCAATATATACATCTTGAGCCCCAATAGGAGTACAATCAAAGCGAGTGAAGGATTTTTACATATATACATTTGAGCCCCAATAGGAGTACAATCAAAGCGAGTGAAGGATTTTTACATATATACATTTGAGCCCCAATAGGAGTACAATCAAAGCGAGTGAAGGATTTTTACATATATACATCTTGAGCCCCAATAGGAGTACAATCAAAGCGAGTGAAGGATTTTTACATATATACATTTGAGCCCCAATAGGAGTACAATCAAAGCGAGTGAAGGATTTTTACATATATACATTTGAGCCCCAATAGGAGTACAATCAAAGCGAGTGAAGGATTTTTCAATATATACATCTTGAGCCCCAATAGGAGGAGTACAATCGAAGCGAGTGAAGAATTTTTCAATATATACAGCTTGAGCCCCAATAGGAGTACAATCAAAGCGAGTGAAGGATTTTTACATATATACATCTTGAGCCCCAATAGGAGTACAATCAAAGCGAGTGAAGGTTTTTACATATATACATCTTGAGCCCCAATAGGAGTACAATCAAAGCGAGTGAAGGATTTTTACATATATACATCTTGAACCCCAATAGGAGTACAATCAAAGCGAGTGAAGGATTTTTACATATATACATCTTGAGCCCCAATAGGAGTACAATCAAAGCGAGTGAAGGATTTTTACATATATACATTTGAGCCCCAATAGGAGTACAATCAAAGCGAGTGAAGGATTTTTCAATATATACATCTTGAGCCCCAATAGGAGTACAATCAAAGCGAGTGAAGGTTTTTACATATATACATTTGAGCCCCAATAGGAGTACAATCAAAGCGAGTGAAGGATTTTTACATAATACATCTTGAGCCCCAATAGGAGTACAATCAAAGCGAGTAAAGGATTTTTCAATATATACATCTTGAGCCCCAATAGGAGTACAATCTAGGCTAGTGAAGGATTTTTACAAATATACATTTGAGCCCCAATAGGAGTACAATCAAAGCGAGTGAAGGATTTTTACATATATACACTTGAGCCCCAATAGGAGTACAATCAAAGCGAGTGAAGGATTTTTACATAATACATCTTGAGCCCCAATAGGAGTACAATCTAGGCTAGTGAAGGATTTTTACAAATATACATTTGAGCCCCAATAGGAGTACAATCAAAGCGAGTGAAGGATTTTTACAAATATACATCTTGAGCCCCAATAGGAGTACAATCAAAGCGAGTGAAGGATTTTTACATATATACAGCTTGAGCCCCAATAGGAGTACAATCGAAGCGAGTGAAGGATTTTTCAATATATACATCTTGAGCCCCAATATGAGGAGTACAATCGAAGCGAGTGAAGGATTTTTCAATATATACACCTTGAGCCCCAATAGGAGTACAATCAAAGCGAGTGAAGGATTTTTACATATATACATCTTGAGCCCCAATAGGAGTACAATCAAAGCGAGTAAAGGATTTTTCAATATATACACCTTGAGCCCCAATAGGAGTACAATCAAAGCGAGTGAAGGATTTTTACATATATACATCTTGAGCCCCAATAGGAGTACAATCAAAGCGAGTAAAGGATTTTTCAATATATACAGCTTGAGCCCCAATAGGAGTACAATCAAAGCGAGTGAAGGATTTTTTTTTTAAATCATGTACATCTAAGATGTTTGCTAAAGCCTAGCCGACATCAAGAAAGTAGTGAAGTACACAATTTAGAGGTTCATAAAAATAACTTCTATAAAAACTTACCCTATTAGGTAAGACCCTATGATATAAACATACGTTGAAGATTTCATAGAACATGAAAGCTACTTTCGAGTATTGCATTCAGTGGATCCGCTTGTTTTACTGTACATTATTTGTTAGTGCTGGTTAAAGACCATTGTGGTACTTGTTAGTATTACCAAGTTAAGGATGAAAAATTACGTAATTCGTACAAAAAACATGACAACATATTTTCTTCCTATCAAATTTAACATCGATATTTTCTGGAAGTAATTAGACAGTCCGTGATGTAATTACATTACTTGCAATCGTGGCCATCCTTACAGCAGTAATGATCCTAAAATCGAACCTCACGTTTCGGAGATATATCCACTTCATAAAATCAACTGTAGCCATTACTTAACGGATGTGTAAATCTTAAGTACGGAATCACTGATTCTATTTTGAAAATATTCCTGGAGCTGTATCTCCCATTTGTTAAAATGTTACTGTCATATACCCCCTCCCCACTTCTCTCGGCCCACTTTATAAGTACTTGCATAAACATGAATAATAAGTAAGTAGTATGGGTTTACACAGCGCCTCATGTGGTCTAGACTGTAACTAAATAAATGTGAAAATCTTCAGTTGTGCGCCCTCGTACCTGGCATATGATATATTATTTTACTATTTAAAAAAAATTGTATTATAGAAACCATGAAATGTTTCTTCTGTTGGTTAGAGTGATTTTTAAAATTTTTGGCTCATTGTTTATGTGGACAGGGTGATGTTTCATTGTGTTCTCAAACTTCATTGAGCTATGCCGTTAAAATAAAAGAAAAAGGTTACTGCGAAAATACATCGGGAAATAGTTATTTGTGCAATTAGTGAGCAAAGTGGCACTTTTTTAAACGAGAGAAAAATGTTGGCGCACGAGGCTTGCCGAGTGCGTCAATTTTATCGAGTTTAAAAAAGACACTTTGTTCACGAATTGCACATTATACTTTGTCTACAGTTGTTATTTTGTGACAAATAAAAAACATACTTCAGCAGTAACACAATTTAATAAAACATTAATTTAATACAATAGTGTTCAAACAAACAATCAATTACAATTAGATCTTTAATAACCGTAACTGTTTTAAAATTTAATTTTTAATCTTTAATCATAAAATTCCGTTTTCATCCTCTGAACTGTTCATATTTTAAAACTAACTACACAAAATATAGCAGTAGTGCTAAACAACACATCAACACTGAGTAGAAGTTCTCACATCAAAACCGAGGTTATTTATGAATATTACAAAATAACTTAGGTGTATTGTTGAGGAAACGGGATTGCCAACTTCAAAACTCGGCAAACGAAAAATACTCTCCGTGTACATACACTGTCAATCATCTTTATGAATAATTACTTCCTTTTTCAACTTTAAAACGTTGTTTTGTTGTTTATTTATGTTATTTTACATGTAAGAATTAATCTAACTTACATACGGGACATTTCCTGTATATTATAAATCAATTCAAATAAACTTAATCTAAATTTCGTTTTATTCAGTTGCCATTCGGAGTGAGCAAAGTAGTGTGCAAAGTAGTGGACAAAGTGAAACTGTTGAGAAATCAGCTGTTTTGCAAACTAATTGAAATGAACAAAATGCCACTTTGTCAACAACTGTAGAGAAAAATAATTTCCCGCCTATTCGTCATTTAGTTTTTTTTACAAGAAAATTATCACTTTAGAAAAAATAACATATTGAGTTCAGATTTTTTTTAAATCAATTTAAAATTTTTTTTTTTTTAGAAGTGTACTAAAAACAATAACTCAAAATTTGGGATAACTGACATAAGAAAAAAATACAACATATCGATTATCACAGAACTGCTCTAACGATTTTGATAAAATTGTTATCAAAAGTCATCGAACAACCCAGACAAACCTTGGGGTCGCCACCTCTTCAAAAATATATGTCCGTAAATTGTCACAAAACAAGCAAAAAAGACGTAATTTCAGGAACAAAATACCTTTTAAAATCATCCACCATACAAAATAAAGTAATAAAGAAACAAAAATAATTCATCTTCTATATCCAGTATTAAAATATCAGCTCCTGTACTTACCCGCCAGAGTAAGAATGAACAACAGTAGTGTCAAAATTATTATCGGTTTTTGGGAAGTTACTTCTTATATAGTATGTATAGTAGTTCATTTTACTAAGTATAGGCCTACAGTATATTACAAATAGTATGTATATATTTATTAGTATTATAGCAAGGTAAATGATAGAAGAGTACCAGATACACAAAAACACAATTGATAATGTCCATCATGGTACTTAGCCGGTCCCATCATATAATGTAATACAAGCAGATCCTCTAAATGTAATGCAAAAAATTCGGTTTATTGAGCCTTGTAGGAAACGTTAAATGATATTGTTGATTAAATGGCTCTTATAGAGTAAGATATTTTGTTAGAAAGGTTTTCCGAATCTCGCAAATGCGTAAATAACTACCGTCTCGACTTCCCGTCACTCGTGATGGTGTCTCGGCCTTCGCGTGCCTCGAAGCTGTTTGGGAAGGAACCTGCACGCGTTACGCTCTGTGACTCGTCCCTGTGAAATCTAAAAAATACAATAATCACATATTTTGGAGGTCAGAGTTCGAAATTACATTTTTTACAATATATTCGCTATTCATTGGTACTTTTACTTCCAGAATTAACTTTTATTTAATTTAACGTGTTATTATAACTTAGTTGAAATTCTCTTAACCACAAACATAGGAAAAAATGCAAATAACTAAACACCAAACTAGAGATGGGCAATATTTTTATACCGGTGACTTTGAGGCTGATACTAGTTTGTCACCGGTTGGCCCGGTGCCAAAGGAAAAGAAATAATAGCTCCTGAAAGGAACTACACATACGCTTGAATTTGTCTCTGCTGAACAACTCCATTTTGGCCCAGTTACTGTGTCAATGTCAAGTTTAAGACTAACACACTGCTAAGGTTTGATTTCAGTTCCTTTCAGTTACAGCTCCTTTCTGAAAAGGATGTCAAAAACCTTTTCCTATTATATTAATAATCATGAATAATACAAGTAAACAAATAGTTAAAACAAAACTAAGTGAAATCTGGAATTTTTTCACAGCAATTAATAATGAAGTGGAAAAAATACTTGTTCATAAATAATTTCTTAATGTTTTCATATTACTAATAAATTTGACTAAGTATTTAAAAAAATGTAATTAATTGGAAGAAAAGTCAATTTAAAGCATATTCAAAATTATTTTAAAACAACTAATTGTAACAATATAATTAATTATTTAATAAAAGCAATAAAACAAAATGAATGACGTTTATGAGCTAAGTTATAGGATGTTACGATATGTGAACAATATTTAATTTCTGGCAATTAATAAAACAGCGACAAAACAATATTTTCCTTCGATGGATCCACACCGTAGCTGTAGCCATTCAAGGTTGTCGTTGTCACCAGTATAAAAGTCACTGAAGTACAATCCAATATTTATTTGATGAATCCACACCGCAGCTGTAGCCATTCAAGGTTGTCGTTGTCACCAGTATAAAAGTCACTGAAGTACAATCAATTATTTTGCTTTGATGGATCCACACCGTAGCTGTAGCCATTCAAAGTTGTCGTTGTCACCAGTATAAAAGTCACTGAAGTACAATCAATTATTTTGCTTTGATGGATCCACACCGTAGCTGTAGCCATTCAAAGTTGTCGTTGTCACCAGTATAAAAGTCACTGAAGTACAATCAATTATTTTGCTTTGATGGATCCACACCGTAGCTGTAGCCATTCAAAGTTGTCGTTGTCACCAGTATAAAAGTCACTGAAGTACAATCAATTATTTTGCTTTGATGGATCCACACCGTAGCTGTAGCCATTCAAAGTTGTCGTTGTCACCAGTATAAAAGTCACTGAAGTACAATCAATTATTTTGCTTTGATGGATCCACACCGTAGCTGTAGCCATTCAAAGTTGTCGTTGTCACCAGTATAAAAGTCACTGAAGTACAATCAATTATTTTGCTTTGATGGATCCACACCGTAGCTGTAGCCATTCAAAGTTGTCGTTGTCACCAGTATAAAAGTCACTGAAGTACAATCAATTATTTTGCTTTGATGGATCCACACCGTAGCTGTAGCCATTCAAAGTTGTCGTTGTCACCAGTATAAAAGTCACTGAAGTACAATCAATTATTTTGCTTTGATGGATCCACACCGTAGCTGTAGCCGTTCAAGGTTGTCTTTGTCACCAGTATAAAAGTCACTGAAGTACAATTCAATAATTTTGCTTCGATGGATCCACACCGTAGCTGTAGCCATTCAAAGTTGTCACCGGTTTAAATATCACCGGTATAAAGAACTAATATTTCTTAGGAGCTGTAACTGAAATCACCGGTCCAAAAAAGTAACGAGATCGAGCATCTCTACACCAAACACAAATTGATGATTATCTGTTTATTCCCTTAACTTCCTGATGTACATTTCAATATCAAAGTTATCATCATCAGAGGATAGATACTCTTTTAGAGGAATTTTCAACTAAATTATTGTAAATTTCACCAAAGAAGATTGAATATGTTACAAGTTGAATAACAAGCGAGATATGAACAAACAACTGTTTAAGATAATGTTCATTTTAAATTCGATTTTGAAATTTGTGTCATCGATATCGTGTTTACGTACAGTCGACAACGATGACGGATAGACGGCGAGTCGAAATTACTTTTTCTGTTACATAAAGCCACAAAACGTGAAAATCAGTAAAAAACATGAGGTTGAATATTTACGATTACCAAATTTACCTTATTCTTCGTATACTAGGTAAGTAAACAACATCAAAATAAATCCCCTTCCTACCATGTCTCCGTATAAGCTGTAAGCAAAGATTTTCAGATATACTGTAAGGTGTAATTTCTATTAAATTTAATAATTCTTTATTGATTTAAGGCAACGAAATGAAATTTTTTTCTTACAAGATGAGAATTGAACATTAGTTGACAACTGGCGAATATGATTTGAACAATCAGGTGTACAAATTATATTGAAGATGCATGGACCTCATGCAGTGTTGAATTCTAAGGTCATACAGAACTTCTTTGTAAATCTAAATAACACGGAATCTGCGGAGGAAATGATTGTTCCTCAACATCCAAGTTGTAAGAAAATGCTCAACAGAACTTCATACATATATCAAGAGGTTGGTTGTTCAAGTGGTCTATTATGTCATGCAATCATAACAATTCTGAAAATTATTATCTTTGAAACGTTACTGCCAGGAACTATCCTCAGAAGGGCGTGATCACCTGATAGATCAAAAGGCTTTTTTTAGTATTTTAAAATAATAGCTGCTATCTTTTATTTTGGAAAGAAGTTAAAATAACATTTTAGTAATGTATCTTGGCTTATGAGAGAACTTCAAGAGGGTAAAATTCAAGCAACAGAGATAAAATTTCTGAGAGTGGCGAAAGAGTGTAGAAGAAGAAGTTTCGAAATGATGAGAATATAAAGAAAGTAAGCATATTTATCATAGACCATAAGAAACGAGAAGAGGAAGGAACTGAAATTATTATGTTAGTACATTGAATAAAGTTGAGTTACCAATCGATGTAGAAATTATTAACCAGTAGGACGAAGAGATTTGGGTCGAACTGATGAGATCGGTTGGGAGAACCGTTGGACGAAGAGATTTGCGTTTAACCAAAGAGGTCGATTGGGAGAAGCGTAGGACAAAGAGATATGGGTCGAACCGAAGATATCGGTTGGGAGAACAGTAATAGGCATTTATGTCAAAAAACTGAAAGAAAAAAAAATTGTATGATTCACTGAGAATTTTTTTTAATTAATTTGTCACTACTTAAGGGTAGAATCGTGCGGAAAACGTCATGACGTGCTAGGACTAGTAGGGTAAGGGATGAATTCATGTCAGTGACTGAAACAAAAGCTTCTGTAAAATGACTTTATTGGAAATCATTGTCAAGACACTGACTCCATATTCCTACTACTTTCATCCCTTGTTTCTTACCCCCTCCCCCGTCGTGAATCGATGTTAAGAAACATTAACCCCTCCCATCCCTTGTTCACTGCGACTTTAGGGAGAACAGATATTTTCTTATTTTCAAAGTGACAAAAAGCTTTTTGTGTTTTTATTGGAAAACAAAGACGTGTTAAGTAGCTGCGGGGGAGAGAAAAACTCACCCTTAAACTTTGAAAGTAAATTTTTAAAGAATTGTTGAAGAGCGGAAATTATAGATGTATCAACAATGATCGTAGAAAAGAAACTTTCGTAATAGTTGATCGAAAGTATCTCCACAAAACTTCACCGCAAGTAAATCTAAAATATATATATATAATAAAATAAACACTTGCTATTTTTCTTGATATTTAAAGATGGAAAGCCTCTCGGTAACCATCGCCTTATAAAAAAAGAAAAAAAGAATATAGGCCTACATAGAGACCCATAGTCATCTAATATTCTAATAACGCCGGTACAGGAAAATTTATTCAAGGGAAACCTGATTAGAAAGGTGAAAACAAGAGATCTAGCCAAACACTACATGAAAAAGACGTGTAGGATCCAGATATGGTACCTCGGATTCACCTCAGGGCTCATTATGAGTAAGGCCCTGAGGGTTAAAATAGAGACGATAATTTCAAGTAGTGTTAGGTTGACAACTTGGTGATTAAGGTTGATTACGAGGACAGTACAGATATTTGGGGGGGGGGAGATAAAAGTATTGGAATAAAATATGAGTACTGTTAGGTTAGGTAAGATTAGATTAGGGCGTCCTAACAATTACGAAGTCCGTTTTTTTTTTTTTTTTTTTTTTTTTTTACTGACGTTTCATGGCCTAAGAAAACTGTAAGTCATTTCTACTTGTACATCATCGTTGTCGTCTTTTTGTAAGCACAACAGCGTACACAAAAATTCAGATAGGAAAATTAAATTTTATTTAAGGGACTATAGTGTGTGCTCATATAGAAACCTATTGAAGTTCAGAAAAAAATTTAAATGTCAAATTGTCGACAATTTTAAACAGTTTTTGTTCATACCTCACTTCTCTACGTTAATAAATTGGGAAGTTATTGTTAAAAATATAATTTCTACCTACGACCAACCAATAAAAATGTAATATTCGTATAGTTACAAAATCTGGCAGGACCCAGACACCGACATGAGTGTAGCGAGTGGAGGTTTCTATAAATATTTACATATTTGAGCCACGCTAGAGCTGAGAAACTAACACGAAGCGAGCGGAGACAGTTCAACATATAGTCTATACACATCTACAAGCCCTGACCTAGTCAAGGTCAAGAAAGTAGTTATATATACAATTACAAGGTTCAGAAAATCTGTGTAACAACTGTTATAAGCAAACTTACCCTACTGGATCTACCAATACAGTTAAACATTTTTTACGAAGCCCAAGAAACTAACTTTTGGGCAATACACATAGAATCTGCTTGTAAAACATTGTAAAACAGGTCTGGGTAATTACCATAATGACACCATCAACTTGTTTCTTATGTTGGAATCGCATTTTAAGAATTTTAAAAACAAATTTAACTCGAGCAAGTTGATGGGAATACAATTTAAATAACTTCCAAAACAATACTTTTTTAAACCTCTGTGCATAGATATCACATATCACATAGTCATAAATGCATCATATTGATCAAAGTCTTAAATGATAACAATATGGTTACAATAATAACTCGATCCAATTTATAAGGTAATCACGTATATCCGATGAATCTACAAACTGCAATTACTAACTTTAAACCAAGATTTGTTCTATAACTATTAAAACGATCCGTCTTACACTAATTACACAATTACTTACAAAGTTTATCTGACACGAAGTAATTAGTAAAGAGTAAGTATAGTGTAATTGTGATGTAATTACAGGAAGAAGACACGCAGGAGTAGTGTGGTATTAACTATTTTCTACAAAATACAAATAGGAAGCGTTCAAGCAATAGTAAAGTCAAGTATCATTTTATCATATGCACAGAGTGCAACAAAGTGTTGCAAACCCTAGGTAACTTCTGAACGTGTAGAGATGAAAAATGCTAACTTTCGCCAATACTCATAGGGTAAGTTCTTTTTACTTTTTATGATTTAAAAACATTGTTGCCCCTTTCTAAGTGGGGGTAAAAAGGGAGAACTTAATTTGTTCAAATAGCAACTCATATCGTGTGACCTATCATTTTGAAAGGTATAAAAAAAAACAAATTTAGGTGCCTCTCTATGAAATATCTAACCGAAACTATGGGGGTTAGAATGTGAATTTTTAGTTTTCTATTTGTCATTTTTTTTTTTTTTTTTTTTTTTTTTTTTTTTATCAGTGGACTTATTTAACTAAATGAACACACTTTTATGTATTTTTCCTATTTTAGCAAATTGACTGCAATTTTTGAAAGGGTAGCCAATGGGGAAATTTTATTCCCCATAATGTGGCATAACTTTAAAGGGAATTGTGAGAAGAAACTAATGACGTGTGGAATGAGTTTGTACAATGTTTTTAATGAATTACTTTTAATTTTGGCCTTACTTGTACCTTATTTCTTGATGGGTTAATTCATAACTTCAAACAAAGTGGTCTTGGGGATTACCAAAGTATAAACAAACACCATACGTTGTAAATTATCTCTTATAGTTCGCTTTAAAATATATGTCACATTAAGGGTAAAATAAAATTTCCCAATTGGTTTCCCTTTTTAAAAATTGAGACCTGTTTGCTAAAATATGAAAAAAATACGTCAAAGTGTGTTCATTTAGATAAGTCCGCTGTTAAGAATATCAACGGGTATTATATTTCGTTTCTTCAAATATTCATAATTATATTTTGTACTTGTTAATATCTATGACAAGTTGAAAAATCTCAAAATTTGACTTCTATCCCCCATAATTCCATAAAACCTAAAGATATGAGCTAGACCCATACTGTGAGGCGTATGCGATAAACTCGGTATGCCTTACGATAAGGGATACGTTCCCGGCTTCCATGATTGTGCCTCATCGTTTAACATAATATTATAATACATTAAATAAACAAATTTAGTTTAAACATATTTATTACAATTAACAAGTGTACTTGATTGCGCTCTGGTTTCCGAAAACCTCAACTCGCGACGTCAGTTCTGCGATCTAGTAACCAAAGTGTGGAACATTCAATCATATAAATATATCACACTAATGTAGGTGAAAAAATAAACCAATGTGTGATGGTGCGCTCTGGTATTGGAAAAGGTTTACTACTAAATGGTAGTGTAATTATCAATGCTCCCAACAATAGCTGTAACGATCGTCGTCGGTAAGAAAATATAATTAAAATAAACTACGACAGTTGACAACTAACAACAACAAACATGGCGACTTATATACGCTCATAAAAATATAACGAGTAATACTATAGACGCTAGCTCAGTCAGTATAGTGTCTGGCTTCAAATCCAAACTTCATTGGATCGAATCCCACCATTGGATCGAACAATCACAAAAATCTATTTCCAGACAATAGTTAAAAAATTTTTTTTTTTGTTTTTACGTTTTGTAACATCTACTTGGTTCCACACATACTTGTTTTTTATACGGATTTTATAGGAATTCATCCTCTAAAAGTTTTTTATTTGTATATACTGTTAGAAATGTTTTACAGTATACACAAAGCGGGGAAAAACGAACTGATAAGCATTATCGCAACACGAGAGCTGCTGTACATGGACTATTAATTTGATCTAAAGTTAAAATAATTATTTTTCATAGTTGTTTCGCATTTTTTGGAACGAAAATGTTTTAAACTGTTTACAGACCACATAAAACAGTGTATTAAGGTGACAAAATTCCAATAAACAAAAATAAAACTTGGGTTCTCAATATAGAACATATGAAAGACTTTAATGAAATAGTTAATTAGCTTCAGCGTTTAAATTTATCTACCAATTTAAAAACATATATTTAATCGTGTTTTTTATTGTTGATGTATGCGAGTTGGCCTAGTATAGTTTCTGTTTTTTAAGTATAACGCATTTCTGTATTTTTGTCTCTCTATTCTAATTATTATTCATTTTGTACGTTTATTGTACATGGTTATACCATGTGTCCAAAAAGTCCCACCCCCCTCTTATTTATTTTATTAATGGAAATAGACAGATTTGCTTTGGGGAAAGTTTAGATAACCATAGGAGGGGTTTTTTGAAGTATCAAAATTTTCAACCCTTACCCCCAAAATGAGGTTGTTTGGGGGCAAGTCAAGAATTTTAAATAGCAACCCCTATTGAGTGATACCTCATTTTAAAGGTCTTTTAAAAATAAGAATAATGGTGCAAACCAGAGGTCTCTAAGTTCATCCTACCCAACATAGCAACCAATCGAATTGTAAATGTTAAACTACAAACTCCGGTTGTTTTTATTACATTACAAACTGCTCTATGTTGGTAAAATGATGGTAAGAGCCTTACCTTGTTTTTTCAGCTAATATTAGGTCCTTGAAATGGCTACCATTTACTTTTTGGCAGAAATAGATTCTGGACTCAAAAGCATGTTGTACATTTCGTAACATTTCCGGTCTAATTATTAACGTAAAATTCACAATTCGATTGGTTGCTATGTTGGGTAGGATGAACTTAGAGACCTCTAGTTTGCGCCATTATTCTTATTTTGAAATGACCTTTAAAATTAGGTAAGGGTTGAAAATTTTGATAATTCAAAAAACTCCTCCTTTGGTTATCTAAACTTTCCCTAAAGCAAATCTGTCTATTTCGATTAATAAAAAAAAATAAGAGGGGGTGGGACTTTATGGTCACGTGGTATATATTTTTAGGGGTATAAACATTAAAAGACTACCACGTACTCCAGAAAGTCGTTATTTACAATACATAATATTTAAAGAATGTATTTATTATTTATATTACAAATTTAAGCTGTGCTGCATCGCTACTGAAACGGACTGTTATGTGTAATACATTGTATATTAAAAGTGTAATAAATTATTAATAATAATACCTCTCAACATTTTCCCCTTCGTACGACCTAAATAGAAGGGGACATATTTTACGAAAATGTCAAACACGCCATTTTTATTTTTAAAATTTAAAATTACCTCTGTTCTTGCCCCATGGTAGAAAAAGTCGTTTTCCTATACCTTATTATCCATAGAATAAGTTAAGGTAAATTATAAAGTCATTGTTTTCATCTACTTCTTTTATTTCCATAGAATAGTGTAGTTTACGAGTATATGACTTGTTCTTAATGTCTATAAGGTATTTATATACAAATGTAAACTGTTTTTATAATTTTTTTAAATTTTAATTATTAAATATAGAGTGAACCAAAAAACCTTTATCTTTTAAATTTAACATTAAAAATTTATTTTTAAGACACAAATTACATAAAACTGTAATCATGTATAAAAACTCTGAAAGATTTAAAACAGCTGTCAACAGACGTCATTGTTGTGGTTCCTATAGTGATATGTTTTATTTATTTGCTCACTTACTTTTACACTAATGGAAAACATTTACTATTTCTGTAGAATAGTAAACATTGCTCGGAAAATATATAAAGGTATACAGAAACATCAATAAAAACGAAATAACTTATTAATATTGGGAGTGTCCTCCTCATGCATTCAACTATAACTCCACTCATAGCGTCCATTTTTCAGATGTTCCGAAAAGTGTCTACATCAACAATGTTGATTTCTTGAGTGATATTGTTTCGAATATGTGCCAGTGATCCTGGACGATCTGGTCTTTAAAAAAACAACTTAAAATAAATATCAGGAGAAGCTAGGTTGGGCGAACTGGAAGGTTAAAGATCCTTTGAAATAATCCTTCAAAGAACTGGATAATGAGAACCTATGAACAACAGCATGTGTGGCAAGTTTCGAACCCACAATATCATGAACTTGTTCCAAAAATACCGCCTTACATTTCACCAACAATCCTAATGGGAAATACCGCACACAAAAACTTTCAGTGGCTGTTCATAGGTTACATTTGGGTTTCCGGTCGCCCAATATCTATAGTTTTGTAATTCACATACGATGACAAGTGAAACCACGCCTAACACGTAAAATAAACTCAACTTATCCAGAAAACCTGATCAATGAAGACGACAAATATTTGTGTTCAAATATTAGGTATAAAGAAAAATCTTGAAATCATACATACCCTGAATGAAGATAAAACCATGGATATATATAAAGAGTACCAAATTTACCCGATAATTTATGAAATGACAAATTTAACTTTGCATCCAACTGTTTGTATGATACTGGTCATAATAAATAATAACACATAATCAAGATCCAACCAACCTGATAGAAACTAGCTCTGTAGTTTCACACACCTCAATTTATACTTCGGCGAGTACTGCAATACCAATATCATTTAATATTTTCATCTATTTACATTTCTGTATTGTGTATTATTATTTATTGTATGGGTGAATGTCATCTGATGATAGTACTAGTACCGAAACTGCTCTAATGACAAAGTGAAATAAAAAATTCAAACAAAGACTGCAAGACATAATAGAAACATTATACATTTTTTCTATAGATTTGATGCAACAATATTGTGTTCACACTTTCTAGGAGCATTTACAAACAAACTGATGGGTAGAATTATGTTTGAATAAATGAGGAGGACGGTTCTTTAATTTTGATAAGTTCCCTCCCCCTCCTTGCCAAATGTTTTTCTATACATTTTTTTTAAGTTTCGCGTAATTTCGGAGTCAAATGAATGTTACTACCAAATAAAAATGAATGTTTCGCTACCATACAAGTGCATAGGTAAGTAAAAAAACAACACATATCACCGTCAACAAATCTAAGATGCTTTGAAACTCCCAGATTGTCTATAGATTTGATGCAGTTTTATGTAATTTGTGCTTCATAAATGTTGAATGTTAAATTAAATTGTGAAGGTTTTCCTAGTTCATCATCTAATTTCCATAAAATGGTGAGTATTTTAATCATTTTTATCCTCTCTACGCTCTATCCTTTTTAGACGAAGAGTTCAAAAGAAGGTAATTGAAAATGCAAAATACATTGAGCAGCGTCATCAGAAAGTAATCTTTGAATTTCAAAACGTCACTTTTAAGATTAAATGAAAATACAAAGTTCATTGAAAAAGCACTTACTAGGCGTAAAAACTGTTGGAAATGAAATTCAACATAATATGACTTTATCATGCAGAAAATCGTCGGCCTGTAATATCAATGATTTGAAGGGGATGTTAAACATGGGGGGTTGTGATGGAAGGGTGATTGGATTTTATATTGACGTTATATTGCTTTGAATGGGGTTAGAGTGTTTCATTTAGTTAAATATTGGTGTAATATTATTGTAAATAGACTAAGCGATAGGTTACTCTAGTCAGCGATTTCCTGATTTTATTTTAAATAGTTGGTCCCAAATACGGTAAATATGCTGAAACAATAGGGTTACTTTTGATTGTTTTTTCCCCACATATACGTAGTATAGAGAAAGTTATTGGATGGGTCAAAAAATTGATTTCGAATTTTTGTTGTTGTTATATCCGATGTTTTTAGGTCCGTTTGTCGTGTGTCCAGTGCTCTTCAGCTCAAACACTACACCTATTTTAGTATTTTCGTTAAATTACGTGTATAGAGATATTTTAGCCTCATTTTCAGAATTTTAAAATATTTGATAACTTATAATTTGGAGGATGTGCAACGTCAGCATTAGTGCATAGAACGGGCATTACTTTGTGCTTTGTCACGTGGTTATTTATTTGTAATTAAATTTTAGGCACTTAAAATTTTTAGTTAAACAATTCATGTATACGGGTTATTTAATTTGTTCAATTTTACCCTGATTGTTAACCTCAACTATACACTAGCCACATACAAGTAAAGGAAAGTTCCAAATTTATAACTTATTTACTTTCCTTTCTTAAAATAAAACAAACAAAGCATGTTATTTTATTCCTCAATATTATTTACTTTCTAGATTGTACCTTTTTATTTACTTGATTCTTCTCTCGAGGTTATACTTTCTTGGAGCTAAAGTTTTGTTTTCAAATTGATAAAATATATTTACTGATTTTGATTAGGAACCAGAGCACTTGTTTGTTTTAATTAATGTTTTGTTGTGCTTTGTATTTCTCAGTAAAATTACGTCTCAAACAATTTCAGTTAATTTATGTACTGTACTACCTAAATAAATGAAATTCAATGATATTTATAAACATGAAATTTAACAATTCACCTTAAGATTAAATGTTTATATCGGACATTCTATATCATCTTAGCTTAACCTCTAAATTTCTAGGCTGACCAATTTGTTGTTATTTAGTGAATTCATTAGCAAAATTTATTTTCATAATGTATAAATATTTATTATTTATTTAATGGCGTTATTGATTCAAATTCCCATTTTTATTTAATTAATTTTTGTTAAATTATTCGAAATTTATTACTTGTAATTTTTAGTTAAATATTTTAATAAATTAAAATCTGGATTCTCTGTTGTACCTTTATATCTGGTCGACATCTTTTAACTCTCCCTTTCTTCCTTACGTCTTGATATTTTGTAGCAGATGGACTCTACTCCATTCACTCTTATCTCACTTTGTAGCCACTAATAATTTTGAAAAAGTTTGAAAATCTACATTTTTTAATTTAAAGTTTTATTATTTTTTTTGTAAAACTTTATTAAATTGTTTTAACGACCAATGTTCATATTCAATGTCCGCGCTTTCCTGTTTAGGACCGCCTCTCTTAAACAGCCAATAATCCCGAGAAATCTTGCGTCACCGAATTCTTTGAGCGTCTAAAATTGTTTTTGAGCTCCTTATTTAAGTGGATTTTGACCCCATTTCGTACTGGAATTTCTTTAAAGTTGTCAAATTGGGGCAGGATTCATGGTTACCAACTTAAGTGCATTCCTGTGGTTTTGTATTATTTTAATTTATGATTATTTTGGATCGGTTTATAGCTATGCTTCATCCCTTTATAGCGTTTAGTGTTTGTTTTATTATTTGTAACATTTCTTTAGCGTTTTGGTTAACTTTTAGACATTTTATACTAATTTTTATTTATTTATTATTAACAATGCAGTTGCCTATAGTCAAGTGACTAGATTCTCCTCGCTCGGGATTACAATATCTTACTTACTTGAAATTTTCAGCATTCTCGTTCCTTTTGGTCCAAAATTGATATAACGTATTTCGTTTTCTTCTTATCTCTCTTCGTACTCGAGTTTAATTTTCTTTCCTTTCCCAAAATCATCATCCATTTTAAGCAATTAATTATTATTACTTTATTATTACCTTTATTTATTATTATCATGTTTCTATTACTTTATATTTGAGGTTTATTTTAGTTTTTTTTTTAATTAATCGGTTTTTCAACTTTTTGTGTTTTTCATATGCTAATAACTATTTAGTTTTTGTTTTGATCTAATTTATTAATTATGCTTATTTCTTTGATTTACTCTCCTCTACAACATGGTATAATAATATTTACAAAATTACGTCTTTTATTTTTTTTAAATTTGTTCTTATGAGGCGAACCAGATTCAACAGCAATTACCCCTCTCAATTTTGTCCATTACCTAGCTTCCCTTAACAGTGTAACATAATTATATATATATACATCCTAATTTCTTTTATATTTTAATATTTTACTTAACAACACCTACGTTAAAACTAAATCTATAGACATTTCATTAATAATAAATTATTGTAATTAATCCATAATTCAAAAAATTTGTCAACTTTTCTTATTTCTCCCTTTTTGTAACGATATTCTATTTAAATTTTTGAGTTTCGATAAAATTAAATTTCTCCTTAAAAACAGTATCTAAACTGTTTCAGTAATTGCCACAAAAAAAAACACAAATTTCGGTTTCATCAAAATTAACTTGTTTAAGTTCTGCTTAAGTGTAGCCTCTAATGACCGAAATTAAACCTATAAGTCGCCATCTTTTCAAATCCCGATTCGTGAGTAGTCAGTAAAAAACAAAATAATCAGCTGTGATATGTTATAAAAGATGTAATTTTTCAAAATCCGCTTACCTATTTCGATGAAATTGTAATGAAATCTGACCCGAGTGCAATACGTAAGTAAAAAATTATTGCGGATCAGGAAGCGTTTATGACAAAGTAACCAAGTTTGTAACAAATGGGTTAAACCAAAGCAAGTTTAGGCCTTATTTAAATATAAATATATATATATATATATATATATATATATATATATATATATATTTCTATACGTTGGTGTCCATCGTTCATTTTAACTTTTTGAGCCGTAACTATCGAACTGACATTTTTGGTGACGATTAGTTTTCAAGTGTTTATATTTGGTTTTGACGATGGATGGGTGAGAAAGTTTGTGCAATGAAATTTTACGATCATTAGGACGGATTTGTAGTGTAGATCTTTTCTTTTTAAGACTATTGTTCAGACAATATATAAAAATTTCATTCATATGACTATTTTCACTAATTTTCTATACTATTAGAACCACTCATTTTATCTGATATTATCCGAAACAGAGTTAAATAAAACAACTTTACAAAGAGAACAAGTTGAACTGTTTAAAAGTGAGCATTAATATGATAGAAGGATATAACTAAAATCAAAAAACTCGTTCTTAAAGAAAAGTTTATAATAATTGTCGAAGAGTAAAAAGTTTGTAACCCCTCTCGATCTGCTACTAATGAGAACATGTTTTGAGGGAAATGAATCAATTAGTGACGTCACAATGAGCTTTGCAACTTTGTAAACAGAGTGGATTGATGCAGTGATAAAGGGTTGTATCCTCCCCTCACGAAACATTACAGCAACTCTGTCGCACAAACAAATAACAACGTTAAACAATATTTCTTTATGAAAAATGTAAATCAGAAAACCCATTCATTTTGAAATGGGTGCGTACAATGATGGTGAGAGCTATAACGTATGGAGCGATAACAGAAAGGGAGCTAAGTAGTGCAAGGACAGCACTGGAGTACGTGTAAAGACTGGAGTGTCTATATGGGACAGTAGCAATGATAACTTGTCCTATTATGTTATACTGGACTTAACATCCTTCCATATTGTAGTGGAGCAACCTGCAACGTGTCCAAGTATTGACAGGGTACGACCTGCAACATATTATAAACATATCCATGACCTTCCACAGGACAATATAGTTATAAAATTTAGCTTTGGACGTAGATTCAGTACTAAAAAAGTATGAAAAGAAATGGAGCGGTGAATTCAAGTACTCCTTGAAGAAGAGCACCATTATAAGGTGTACTTGCATCTTACTTTTATATGGTGTACATTTGGGTATAAAACAAGAGGAGAAACTGGTGCTGAAGACTTTGGTCCACCAATTTGTATTCTGAAGTCATGAAAATATACCCAAGCACCTTGGAAATTTACGCAATAGAGAAATGTGTACAATTTAACATCAGTAGGATATATAGCAATACCGATGTATCTATCCTTTCGAACAGTCAAGCAAACATCTATCCAAGCGGCCATCTCTTAGCAGCCACCTCTCCAAACATGCAAGGAGCCATCAATGCGCTGATCTCTTCAATCATCAGTTCTACGATGGTACAGGACAGTCACGAAAACTTTGTAACTAGGTATACACAACAAAGTAACTCTCATGTAGATGCAAGGAGTAAAGTGAGATGAGTGTGCAGAAAAACTTGCGAGAATGAGAGCCAATAAAGCTCTCGCACAACCAATACCATTTTGTGACCATGAGAATGATTATTTCTAGAAGGAACTAATGTAAGACGAAGTTGCTGAAAGATCAAGCTTATCGGAAAGAACATTTAAGAACTTATAACAGAAGTAGACCAAAAGCGAGGCAGTGAAAAAACAAGTTTAAAACAGTGATAGGTATCCTTTCGAGGGATAGTAGAATCAGGGAACACCTTCGAGGGTTCGTACTAAAAAATTATATGGGACTTGAAGATTCTATCAAGAGAGGAAGTAGATCCTACTCCATCTATTAGATGAATGTGTTGCAGTGACGGACAAAAGAAATAGAAGCTTTAATAGTACCATTTAATCATTAATGCCTCCACCAGTATCTTAATTACGAATTAGCATACTCAATCCCTCCATCAGTATCTTAATGCAAATATAGAGGAGATACCCACGATTCATGTGCTAGACTTCCTAAAGGAATTAAAGTTGTAGAGGGCCCAAAGATAAAATTTTTGTATCGATGACTTGATTCAGACGGAGCTCGTAAATATACGAATACCAGTTATTTTTGGGAAGTCAGGGTCAAAAGTATATATCTTTCAACAATTTCTCTATTTATCATCGTTGAGATGCGGTGTTGGTACAATTACATACGGACATTTCATTTTGACATTTCTAATTCGATTTTTCTGATTTTTGATATTATTAAACTTACCCTATACTTCTTTTACTGGGTAAGTAAAAAAGAAAGCATCCCGAGAAAAAGAACGAACCTTTTACACAATTATACATCATCTGAAGTTACTGGATACCTACTCCGGGCGCCATTTTGAGAATATCTCAAATCAATTGACTTTTCTTTGTAATAATACCGGAGATGAAGCACTAAAGGATGCTGGATGGAAGGGGGTTGGGGAAGATTGGACCTAGCACTCAACTTGTCGTGACAACTTGAAAGTACAACTTTTCCATTTCCCTCTGCATTAACCTAACGGTTATTATACAAGATAAAGTTAAGAATGTTCCGCCATTTTGTTTTATAGTAATAACATGGCGTTTATTATTGAATATCTTATGTATACAGTGATTCAAAATTATTGTACCTACAAAAAAGAAATTACGCCATCAAATGTCTATATTCTCTTTTTATGAATAACTCCTAAACAGGTTTTTATAGATATTATAACAGTGCTTCAGTTGTTTGGACATGATTAGTATAGAGGGTGTTTCAAAAACAAATCTTCAGGACTTCATTCTTCACATCAAAGCCAAATAAACGTATTTCCTAAAACACTTAGTTGTCTGTCCGCCGTTTTGTGTTTTGAACTATAAAATTCATATCTTTTTACAAAGTAATTAAAAGGTTTAAAATTGTGCATGCTACTTTTTGCTACAAAGTCCCAATTTGAGAAAATTAATCAACCAATTTACTTTAATAATTTCAAAATGGCGGCTATTAACCCATTTTTTCTTAAAAGCTGTTAATTTTACAAAATATTTACAAGAGACAAAATACATTTCTGTTTTTAACCACAAAAGAAAATGTTTTACTTTATTCTTTCGTAGCTTAAAGAATAAGTGAAAGAATAAGATAGATAAAAACTGAAAACAATAATTCTTGGTAATTGACTAGAATATCCAAGATTAGCATTGAACCCTAATTTTTGTTTGAATTTTGCAAATTCGAATCTCCAAATCTCACAGTAGCTTAAAGCACAACTAAGTTATAGACACGCCCAATAATAATATGTAGTAAATAATATCATAAAATTTTGTGTTTTATAATAATGCATTATAAGGCTGTAGGCCTACATGTACATTACAGACAAGAATGTTAAACAGCTTTTTGATACATCCAGATAATAGATAAACATTCCAACGCTTACTCAATAACATTAAATTGAACTTCCTGTAAATGGTTAAAAAAGTGTATTGATGTTACACAACAGTTGTTTATTTAACAAAGTATGTTTGCGATTGTAATAAATAAAAACCTGTTCTCAGTTAGTCTATTGCTATATTGATCAAAGTAAACAAGTGTTGACCATGACAATACTTACTTACTAATCAACTGTTCTAGTTGTAGGAAGTTCAATTAAATGTCACTGATTAAGCTCTAGAATTTTTATCAATGTTCTGGGTGTATTAAACAGATGTTTCTTTAACATTGTTTTCTGTTATACACTTTATACGTACAGTTATGTTACGCACTGCATAACACCGAAGTTTATGATATTAGTTACTACATATAATTGGGTTTAGATAACTTAGTTATGATTTAAGCTACGGGAAGCTTTGGAGAAAAAAATCTGCACAATTCTAAAAAAAAATCGGTACTAGGTTAATCTTGGGTGATGTAGATAATTACTAAGAATTAATGATTACAGTTTCTCATTCATAATTCAGTTATCCTGTAAAGTACCGAAAGAATTTGTAGTGAATTCCTTTCTCCGCCTCCCTTTTTTCCCCCGTGATACTTCCATTCGAACATACACGTTAGCGGGTTGCCTGGATCGTAAAATGCAGGCGAATTGTTTTACCGCGGTACTACGAGAATAGTCAACCCCCTCCCTAGGCGAAGCAAATCCTTATCTCGCATCAAGGTTAGACCAGGATTTTGCACAGAGCGTACATGAGACTGGGTGTGATCAAACAAGTGTTTTTCTTCAAGTCTATAGGATAACCGATATTTCAGGTACCCACTCTCTCCAAATGTTCACCCACCAAATAATGGCTGATTAGCCCATTTTGGGAATGGGTCAGAAGGCCCATGGTTTTCGGTGGTGCGTCTCCAAATTCCGTATAAAATTAAATATGTGATAAGTAGGTAACGGCCATTTTGGCCAAATACTGTTTCCTAGACCACTAGTTTTAAATAGAGTCATTCCCTCAATATTATGCATAGTTAATTTAGTTTATTAAGTATTATAATTAATAACATAGTTTTAGTTGCTCTTGGAGCTGTAGTATTTGACTAGTCGAGGGTACGTGTCAGGTTAACCCCCTCCCCATACACAAATTTCTTTGCCGTACTCAAATTCTCTTAAAGACCCGCTCAAAACCAATTTATTAAAATTCACGTTCCTGCATATGGAAGGATGCTGTGCCCATAACCTAGAGGTCCATGGATCGTAACGTAAAGTTCTTTTTATCCTTTAACATCGTCAGGGAAATACCAAGAGTTTGTTAAGAGAGGACCTGATAGATCTGATAGTTCAGCGATGATTTAGGAATGCATACAAAAACTTAAAGTGGCTTTCCTCTGGGTATCAGGACTCATGGAAACGAAAATCCCGATGATCTTGCGAAGAAGGGATCACCCACCGCATTCTTAGAGTCAGAACCATTCTGTAAACTTGGAGAAAACTACTACAATGAGACTCATAAGAGGTGAAGAAGCCAGTAGATCAAAACTCTGGAAAGAAACAAAAGGATTGAGGCAAGCTAATGATTTAAAGGGACACAAGGCGTGCATTAGTCTATGGAAGAATAAGCTAAGACTTTTAATGGGTTTTTTTACGGGACATGGCACACTCAGAGGACATCTCAGGAAGTTTGGTCTAACGGATGAGACGATTTGTAGGTAACGTAAGTAGGGTGAGTAAACCCCTCATCACCTACTAATAGACCGGGGAAAATACCAATTAGAAGTGGAAGATCTACCCTCTCTAAATCTCCTTCAAATCTTGCAGTTTGTGGTTACTGTGGGATTGGAAAGGATTGTGTAACGGAGCATCTCAGGAATAGTGAAAGCCGGGCACAATAGATCTTTAAAGGTCGCAGTGCTGTGCTCACCCCTATGTACAATACAAGGGATTTATTTAATTTACTTGAAAAATGTGTGGATATAGCTAGATTTCCTCGTCATTGCCAAGCTTGTGTTCACTAAACAAGCAGCAAAGGTTGTTTTTTTACTCACCCAGGATACGAAGGATAAGTTTGGTATTCTCACAATATTTCAACCTCCGTTTCTTGACTAATCGATTGATGGCTTCGGGAAAACCGAAAAAAAATATTTTCAACTTGCGGTCCTTCCGTTCATCGTCATTGACGTTATAGCTACCACAAATATTAAGATATGAACGTGAAAATTTGGTGTAGAGGACTGCAATGTACTCGTATTTGAAATTCAGAATAATCGAATTGAATAATTTCGACGAATAATAATTTCAATATTTAATTAAACGTCAAAATTATGTCCATTTTAAACAGCTTTTTGTTCGTAACTCGTATGCTATTCAATGTGGAACATAGTACACTACATAAAAACATACTGTAGCATAGCATTTGTTCCCCCATAGCGGTCTGTGAGACCGAGGTGTATTTAATCCGTTTATCTTAACTGCACATTGCACAGTGCACAATGCAAAGCTAAGCTGATTTGCCAGGCCTAATTTTAACCTGGCCGTGTTTTATCATTCGTTCATTCCCATACAGTTCAATGAAATTTTTAATATATATATATATATATATATATTGTCATTTAGAGTAAAAATGAAGTGTAGATTTTTCACAATCTTCCTTACACCCATATCAAAACCAAATTGTTTTCAAACTCAAAATTGTCATAAAAACAAAACTGAAACTTTCAACTTCAATTTTTCGCAATTGGCTGAGAATTTTTACTGCTAAACCAATTATTGTTCATTGCTCTACTGCGTAAACTGATTTTATTCAAATTTGGAATTTAGGTATACTTTAACCGTATCTCCGAAAGTGTTTATATATATTTTTTTCAATAACTAAAAATTCGAGGGTAGTCATTATTATAAATAAACACAAAATTACGATTTTCAAAAATTCAGGTCCAATTTCGATCAAGTCATCTAAAGTCACGAACCAAACTTATTTGCAGTCACTCAAAAAAAAAAGCTGGTTCTGAGTTATCGGTTTAAAAAAAAAAAAAAGAAAATTGACTGTTATAAAGACGTAATTTCTCAAAATCATCCTCACCGATTTCGTTTTACTGTTTTACGAAGGTTAATTACTCGAACCAGTACCTCAAATCGAGTGTAAAAGAAATGACGGTTCTGAACAAATTTTCAAAATACAAAAATGAACGTTTACCACCGTTAGTAAATGTTTTGTTTTAATCAAATACGATACACGCAGAGGAAGCGTTTCAAGCAAGTTCAGGCCCCTTTTTTTCTTTTTTTTTTCTTCAAAAACTGTTTATTTTCACATTTTGATTGCCAACTATCGAACTGACATTTTTGGGGGCGGTTAATGATGATTTGGTGGGTGAATGTTTGTGCATTCTTTGCGCAATTTTTCTTCAGAGTTTATTTCATTTCTATTCGCATTACTATTCGTTGAATCAGTTCTACAATGACTGTATACATATTTCAAAGGCATATTCCTTGGACCGAAATGACAAAATTTTCACAATAATCTTCAGGTCCGGAAACAGTAAATATTTTTAGAAAATACATTATAGCTATGAAAATAGGTAAGAAATGGGGTTCAAATTTGGTACACACATGATTTATATTAAGTTTTACAAGTGTGCCATAAACAAGGACTTTATTTTGTTTTGTTTTCAAAATAGCTGCCGTTTAAAATGTTTTAACGTCAAATACCGGAAACGTCAACCTTGCAAAAAACGTAAAAGACAAAATATATTTTTTTAATGCCGAAGAAAATGATGTTTTTTTTTTCTGTGGCTCATAAAATATCCAAGTTATCGACCGTATCATAAAAACATAAATTCTTGATAATTGTCTAATTAGATAAAAGAATAGTTATTTGTGCAACTAGTGAGCAAAGTGAGCATTTGCCTCACTCGAGAGAAATCCTTACTCACGAGCCGTAGGCGAGTGAGGAATGGTTTCTCGAGTGAGGCGATTGCACTTTGCACTCGAGTTGCACATTATATTTTTCCTACAGTTACCATAAAACAAATAAATTGGTAAAGAAACGTAACATATTTTTACACAGAAGTGAACTTTTAATATGACATTTAATGTGAAAGTAGCATTAATAAATCAGAAACAAAATTATAAAATTATTTTGTAACTGCCAATGTTAATGTTATGTTTGATTTGAATTGTGGATTTAAGCATTGAATAAACGCCCCAAAAAGTAGAAGATTTATTAACCTTTGAATTTTCAGCAAAATATGCTAAAAGTACATTTTCCGTTGGGCTTTTTACATTCTTATTTTCACACCAGGAAGTAAACAATTCATACCTTTTTTCATATTTATGTTTTGATTTCTCTGGAAGAAGATTTAGAGACACATTCCTCGCCACATTTTTTTAATTCTTCTGGAGTACAAGATTCTTCTGGTGAACTATTATTACTAAAATCGCCATTAACGTCCATTTTGCGACAGCAAAACCACCTTCAATGTTTACAAATGGCAAAACAATGAAATGGTGGCTTCTGCCGTGACCGGAAGTGTTGTGACAAATACAACAGTACAACAGCTGACCAGCTGATTTACAGCCAGTGCTGCCAACGTATTTCGCGCGCATACGACCTTGTCTGCATGTTACGCGCTCACTATTTCGTGCCTTCACGTTGCAAATCTGGAGTGAGACAAAGTAATTAGAGTGAGACAATGTTAACATTGTCTCACTGATGAGCGAATTGGCCACTTTGCTTTCTCAAATCAGTGAGAGAACATGTACATTGTTAGGTAACTGTAGGAAAAATATTGATACACACAATTACCAGGTGCAGAAAACCTGTAAAAACAGTTTTATTCAAACTTACCTTACTCCGTTGATCTATAAATACAGTTTCCTACAATCCCTAAGAAATCAACTTTTCCGCATTACGTTTAAAGGATCTGCTTGTATTACATCGTATGACGGAGCTGGTAAGTACCATGATGGCGTCCATCAACTTGTTTGTATGTTGTCTATCAACAACATTTTATAACAATTTTGTTCGTTAGAATTCATTTTACTGAATTAGGGTAAAATGTCGTTTGGATAGTGGTAAGCCTGTTTAACCAGTTCAGTTAACAATTATTCGGTTCATTGCTTTGTGTTTGTGGACACTGGCTTTGAGAGGTAAAACAGTTGAATGAACTATTGTCATTGTAGGGCAATTTCTTTCTTGTATATTCTTTCTTTGGAGAAATTTTAAGGTAAATTAAAAATAAAATTTTAAAAAATGAGAAATATCCATGTTTAGATCTCTTTAGTGAAATAAAGTGGAAAATATGTTTTACTAATAACCCTACCCGCTCGAACCCGAATAACAATCGCAAAATATAGATGGTGTGGAAGGGGTAACTGAAAAACTACCACAATTAAAATTCTGAATTTTACAAAAAAATTCCTGTCCGTCATTATTGACTTACAATCGTAATAGTAAATCGAAATAGAAAAATAAACGTGCACCATTATGTTACTTACCCAGCCCAATCATACAATGTAATACAAACAGATGTTATAAATATAATAGCCGAAAGTTGATTTCTTAGGGATTATAGAAAATGTTAAAATGTATCGGTTGTGAAGGGATCTGATCCAGTAGGGTATGTTTGTTTAAAACAATTTTGTTACTCAGGTTTTCTGAACATTGTGTTTGTGCACTGCTTTTTGACGTCGGTTAAGAAGATATGTTTATGTTAAATCCCTCCCACTTTTTTTTTAACTTCTTCAAACAGCTGTATTTTTGTTTTTAATAATCATTTGTACTTTGTGACATATATGTGTCATAAAATCTATGTAGAATTTGTGTGTGTGTGTGTGTATATATATATGCGTTATGAGTCCAAAAGATTTTGTTTTTTGAAAGGATATTCGTCTGGCGTATGTCCAGTGTTTTTAAGCCCAAACGCATGTACCGGTTTTAATCAAATTTGGTATGTGACCATATCTCGGGACGTTTTGTAATTTTTTTTTTTTTTTTTTTTTTTTTTTTTTTTAATTCATAATTTGAGGGTAGCTACTATAAGAAGGGAAAAAATACTCTAAAACTCTAAAAATCCCGTTTGAGTTATTGGTATAAAAACGTAAAAAAATAAGCCTCGAGGGTTGTTATAAAAAAACCATCATTTCTCAAAATCTGCCCAATGAAGATAAATAAACTTTAATGTAATAGCAGATATTTCTTGTTGAAACTCCATATTCAAGGATAAATAAAGCAAAAGCTTAAAGTTTTAAATACTTTAATAGTATGAATGAGCTACAATTGTTTCGCCTTGCGGCATAGTTGCCCGTAGATGCCGCAAGGCGAAACAATTGTAGCTCATTCATGCTATTAAAGTATTTGAAACTTTAAGCTTTTGCTTTATTTATCCTTGAAGATAAATAACCCTATGTGCAATTTAAACGTAATAAAAATTTTAAAAAATAAAATAAATAATATTACAGTTTAGAAACAACTGGCGAACACATAATGGATGGATATTAATCAAATAAGATTTCGCTTATGACATGGAAATAGTACTGTATTTAAATACCTACTGAAAGGATTGCAATGAAACTTGGAATATAGCTTCCTCATTGGTAATAGGTGCTCACTAGAAATATTTTGAAAAACTTTTGCGTTTAAGCATATTAAAAAAAAAAAAAATCCCAAATTATTTTTTTCTCTAACCTACAAAGGTGAAACGAGCTGAGGCTTCTTACATTCCTTCTTTTCAAATGTTTGATGCTTATGGTATACAAAATAAGCAAAAGGTTAATGTTTTTAGCTAAAAATCGGCTCTAAATACAAGATTTTTAAAATGACTAAAAACCAAAATGGCGGCTGGCATTTCTCTTTGACCGATGGATTTGCTTCTTTCAACTGGTTAAATTTGAAATGTAGAAGTAGATTTATGTTATTGATGGTATTTTTATTTAGAAATTCCATCAGGACACCGCCCCACTGGCCTTGAAAACTCTTTTAACAGTCAATTATCTATACGTTAACCCCGTAACAAGTACTCTGCTAGTAGGGTATATATATATATATATATATATATATATATATATATATATTATATATATATATATATATATATTATATATATATATATATTAAAGAGGGTTATTTTCATGGATTATTTTAACACTTTGAACAACCGAAATTAAATTTTTTGGAACTATTGGATATGGTTGGTTCTTATTTAGTTTTTGGGATGGGTGTTTGTGCAATATCGTAGCACCGTTTTTAATATAGCCTACAACAGTAAACATTTATTTTTGACCGAATTTTCTGAAAAAAACTTTTTCTGGTTATTTTCTTTACACTTTAGAATGTTAACAACTTTATTCTTCTTAACAATAATATTCAACCGAGCTTCGAATCCCAGCCACTTTAGGGTTTTGTCTAGATTATAGACGTCCATACGAAACTATTTGTCGTTAGGTTGTCTTTTCATTCACTCTTTTATTTTGTTATTTTTAATTTAAATTAACTATATTCCTAATTCGAAGGAAGAGCAGGGAAGTCCAAACAGTCGTCTTGTGAATAGCTGAACAGTTTAAGAGAACTGCATAGAGTATGCGCAGAAACGTGCGCAATTAACACAATAGAACTGCAGAGTAATAACACAGAGTTCTGATTATACAATGGCGAAGCCCCCTAGTTGTTCTGTCCTTATCGTTTTAAATGTGATAAGAAATATAAATGTTATTTTATCAATTAATTTTAACTTACATATCTATTTCATTAAGTATCATATTTTTATGCTTACCCAGTATACGAAGTATAGGGTAAGTTTGGTAATTGCAAAAAATTCGACCACCGTTTTTTTTTGTTTCATGTTTCATGGCCTCAGGAAACCGAAGAGTGATTTTTGTACATGCCGTTCGCTCGCCTTTTTTATCGTCTATACGTAAGACGATAGAATTCACAAAAATTAAGAAAGGGACATGAAATTTGGTATAGGGGACTTTAGTGTGCTCTTATAAAACTCTATTCAAATTTTAAAAAATTGCATTTACAATGTCAAAATGGAGACCATAAACAATTTTTTTTTCAACAAATTACATAAAAAATATAAAACAATTCACTTAGGATTAAAGTTGGGCGAATTTTAGATATATAAATGGTACTAATTCCACATCTCTAAGATAACAATTAATTAGAGAAGTTATTGTTAAAAATTAAATTTTAAACATTAACCCTAGAACACTACTCATTACTCACTACTCACTACTCAAAATTACGACCCGCCCTTAGTAAAATTCGGAGAACTCGTAGACAAAAGACGGACACGCTTTGTCTTTTTGTTTACCTTTACGCTATTGTAAATAGAGGCCAGTGTCTCTTCGGCTAAGCTCAAGGTTGGACCGTTTTTACCGTACTCAAGCTCGCGTCGTATATTTTACGAAAGAATAGTGTTTGCGAAAGTTTTATAACTATTAAGTGTTTGAATATTTTATGAATATCCTATTAATTTTTCCAATAAAATAATATTTATATTTTTTTTCGATTTTTTTTTCCAGATTATTATTATTTTTAAACGTACTTGTAGTGGTGGTAATTTTTTTTTTTTTTTTTTTACAGTAAAAATATGTAGTAATCCATTGTTAAATATTTTTATAAACACTTAAAAACAATAAAGGATTTAATATAAAAAATAGTCAACAATAAAGTAAAGTTTAAAAAATAATAATATAAATAAAAACAGAATGTAGTAAAATTTACGAGTGAAAAGTGATCACGTAACAATGAACTAAGAAAAGTAATCTAGGGTTAACTTCCCCTAGAAACTGTGATTCGTATAGTTAGGATATCCTACAGTGTCGACTGTAGCTAGTGGAAGCTCTATTACATGTATAAAACTCTGAAGTCTACGAGATCCGATACTGACGCCAGAGAAACGAGTGTATAATTTTAATATATACGGGGTGAGGCAGACCACCCGTGCAGTATTTATAGCTGTCTTATTAACTTACTTTAACACTTTTTATTTCTCATTTCCCCCCAATTTGGCTTCACAGAATCCAATAAAATTATTTTCAATTTTGAAAAAGGGTCCAATTTGGGGGGGGGGTGTTTTTTGAGGAATTTTCAAATGTAAACATGGGTTGTGTGATACATCAATTTAAAGGTCTAATTACCCTAACTAGCCATAAAGTGAAGTAGCCCTTCTAGTGAAAGGTAAGATTATGGCTAGTTCAGAAGACATCAGAGCTATGAAGCTATTTAAACATTGTAGGAAAATGTTTGATTTAATATCATTTAAAAATAATTTGTTTCATTTTGTGAACTGACATACGGAATTAAGTGTTTCGGCTGCTGTTTTAAAATAGTAAGAGATAGAAAATAAGATCAAATACAAAAAATGTTCGTTTTGAAAAGACCTTTTATTTGATATAAATTTTTTTATAAATTGCTATTTAAGAATTGTGAGTTTTAAGCTTTTTTGCATTCTTCAAGTTCGAGCATTTTTAAAATTTACAAAATCCAGTGATAAATGCCCCTACAACACGTTTCCTTAAAGAATACCTCAATAATACGCTTGGAAAAAAATCTGGTGCCCTTCCGTATTGTAGGTATTGTAACACGGTACTTTATTTTAAAGTCCTATTTCAAAACGTTTTGGTACACCCTGTACATACGGTAAAGATAATTAACTTTTGTTTGCGCCAAAATGTTCAGGGTAATTAGACCTTTACATTTGGAAATTCCTCAAAAAACAACCCTACCCCCCAAATTGGGCTCTTTTGGGGCATTTTTCAAAATTGAAAATAATTTTATTGGATTCTGTGATGTCAAATTAGGGGGAAATGAGAAAGAAAAAGTGTTAAAGTAAGTTAGTAAGACAGCTATAAATACTGTTCGGGTGGTTTGTATATACATCTACGAACCCTTTAGAGCCTAACGAACTTCAAGAAAGTTGTGATATGCACAATTAGGAGGTTCAGAAAATTCGACAACTGTTTCAAATCACTTACCCTACCGGATAAAACCCCTTGATCTATATACGTTTTAACATTTTCTTCAAGACCCTATAAATCAACTTTTGGGCATTATATTTAGAGAATTGTGTTAAACTGGTTAGGTGTCACGATGGTGGCTATCAACTTATTACTTTTTTACAAATACACATTGCAAATTTTCATTTTAATATTCGTAGACGATATTCATGCTATACAATTAATCAAATATTTATAAAACTTAGATTTTATATTATCTAAAAAAATAATAAAAGCAAAAGATAAAACACACACTTCAAATAGCATTAAATAATAACATAACAAATAAAATGTATACTCAAATAAAACGTATTTGGCACCATCAATTTTCAAATCTTTAAACCAAAGAAACGGAATTTGATAAAATGGTGGACCATTGCTAACATTTATAAATCAAACCAATTACCAATACGGCCAGTAAATGAAAATTAACAGTTGTGAGTAATTTATAAGATACAGAAATGATAAGACAATAATCATCATTTGTATATAACTTTTACTACTGAATTGTCACACTAGTTTGGGTTATATATTTAATTCCCTTGTTATTTAAAGGCGAAAGACCTACTCAGTCATCATCATCACATATAAAAAAGATTATAAAATAAATACTCTAATAGCTTCCAGTTCGGAAAATAACAAGAGCTGGTCAAAGAAAGACTTGGTAGGAACGATGAAAGAGAGGGATCTTACCCAAGACTACTTGAAAAAAGGTGTAGATCCAGGTCCCTTTTGAGGAGTAAATTGTTCCCTCGGAATTGCCAAGTATATACTCAATAAAGTGAGCCACTTGGGTGATTTGGAATAAATTTATATATTTCAACAAAACAACATCGAAATTGATTCCAACCGTAGTTCATTTGAAGCGTTCACAGTTCATTCGAATAAACTACGAGAGTTTTGAATGCACTATGAGAGTTGCGAATGTTTTATAGATATATCGAATGAAAAATGAGCACTTTGAATGAACTATTGGCGCTTCAAATAAACTATGAGCTTATGAAATGAACTACGAAAGAACTAGTGCGCTTTGAATAATCTAAGAGTGTTTTGAATGAACTAAGGCGCTTTGAATGAACTATTTGCTCTTCGCATGACGCAGGGCACTTTAATGAACTATGTACGTTTAAAATTAACCATGTTAATCACATCTAATGAACTATGAACAATTTAAATGATCTATGGGCGCTTCGAATGAACTGTGGGGGCTTTAAATGAAGTAGGGCACTTTTAATGAACTATAGTCGTTTGGAATTAACCATGAGCGTACCTAATGAACTATCAGCGTTTGGAATGAAATAAGGGTATCGAATGAACTAGAGGCTTTGAATAAACGATGAGCATTTTGAATGAATCGGCGCTTTGAATTAACTATGAACGTTTCGAATGAAGTAGGGGACATTTAATGAACTAAGGACGTTTGAAATGAACCATGAGAGTATCTAATGAACTGTGGACACTTCGAAACAACCATTGTCCTTTCATATGGCCCATAGCTCATTCAAATTATGGTTTATTTTTACAGTTCAATCAATATCTCACCAACTGTCATGTTTGAGGAAATGGCGATCAACATTTTTTTTTTTTTTTTTTAGTCCTTGACCCATTTAAAAAACATTACATATTTGATCAAAATCGTTAAAAACCGACTTTCGTAAAACGTTTGGATGACATTTATTTCTATTATTTCGTGACATTTCCGTTCATTTGTCGACCTTGCCCAAATACGTATAAACACATATTGTTCGAACTCAGCGTTTCAAAGTACATGAATATACAGTGTTTTAAAATGCAATGTACGCAGAGAAGTGCGCAATAAACACCCAAGTTGTTTAGGATAATAGTCTCATAACAGTTGTACTGCCGAGTAATAACATGTAGATCTGATTACAAAATGGCGACGTCCCCTCGTCGTTCTATCCTTATCATTTAAAATTTGATAAGAACTATAAAACTTAGTGAGTCAATTACTATTTTCATATCTGTTAAACGTGCAACAAAATGCGACGTTACGACTGGGGTTGAACAAGATAAAAATTAGATTATTTCGATAACAAGTATTATCGGGGAAATCTTAGTGAAACGCCATTTTGTGTTCATTACCCTAGATAAACTGTTTCGTGTCAAGATTATTATTATTATCACAGGAAAGATTATTCTGATTTTAAAACAATCTCAGCCGGTGTTCAACAAGGAAGTGTTTTCAGACCAGTGTTGTATCTGATGTATTCAAATAACTTACCAAAAGACAAAAGACAGTAACAGCTAATTTTGAAAATGATACGGATGTACTGTCTACTAAATGACAACTCAAAATCAATTTTACCGAATAATGTTGTTTTGAAGCGTTACTAATCCAATCCCCTGTATATAGTAAGAATCACTGTGGTAAATATACAATAAAGGAAAAGATTAACCCCAAAACCACAACAAAAATACTAACAACACAAAAACTGTTAGTTTAATACTCAACCTCTGAGGATGGTAACTAAGTTACTGAAATGTACATCAGGTAGAATAAACATAACTATACAGTTTTTGTGTTGTTAGTGTTTTTTGTTGTGGTTTTGGGGTTAATCTTTTCCTTTACCCTGTATATAAGATTAAATATTTTACCCCTGCAACATTAGTTATATGAAACACTGAGAAGTGTTTCCGGACTATGTTTATAGGAACTTTTTTTATTAAATTAACACATATAATAACACCCTGAATTATATCAGCGCATTAGAGAAACATCGTGTACGTATTGTATACCTAGCTATGGAAGAGTGTACGTTTATACTTTCGATTCTATAGATCATAACAACCTTACATCATACTTTGAATAAGGGGTGAGTATAAACAAGATTTGTACAAAGTTGGTAATGGTTTAAATCCAAACCAATGCACATATGACAGAACAAAACATTTCGAAAATTATTTTTGGGAGCGATGTTCTTCAAAACAAATATTTTCAAGAAACGTTCGATTTTTTAACTTTCGTATAACATTTATATAAGTAAACAAATTTAAATAGGAAAATGAAAATAACGTTTACGGTTAAATTATAAAATTTTGTCTAAAAACAACTTTTTTTTTAAGACGCTTTTTAGTGGGCACTAGATAGTACAAGGCAATGAAAATTTCAAGTAAACTTACATTAAACTTTGCTGTAAAATCCGAACGGATAAATTCAAGTTAGGCGAATTACCTGCAAAATAAACAAATTTAAATTAGTTTTAAAATAAAGTTACAAACTTTAATTAAGTTTAATAATTTACAATTTTATAATACAACTAATCTTAAACTCAATTTGTACAGACGTAATCTAATTATCTCACTCTTGGGGATTGTGTTGCAATTACTGAAATGAAGGAATTGCAATATTATATTGCAAATAATATTAGTATAAATTTATTCGGACATTATTAATTATCTATGTATGCAAAATTAATATACCACGTTTCTATAATGTGAATTAACTTTCATTATCAAGTTGATCAAACGGACATATCCAATATATATATATATATATATATAACGATTCTAACGTCAGTCACGGACCTCAAGGAGTCAAATAAAAGTCAATGTCTTCAAACCGAAATTATTTGAAAAGGACCAATGAAAGGAATTGCGTCAGTTCTGAAGTAACGTAAAAGATTTAAAATAAGCCAATGAAGGAAGAGGATCGGAATAAAGCATTTGAAAATAAAAATTATAAATAAGGGTGGAAGAGAAGCGCAAGAGGTCTTTTTGGTTGTTAACTTATTGAAGAAGAGTGTTCCGGAGAAAGTGTTTCTCTTAGTAGCAAAAAGAAAAATGTTGTGAAAGATTTAGCCGAAATCAACCGTCAAAATTAAATAGTAACTGCGTCGTTTTGTACAAGTATTTAATAATAATCTTCGATGTATAGTTTAAAGATAATCGTCGTCTATAAGTTAAAAAGAGTCGTTGTCATAAAAGTGTGTGAGTAATAGCGTCGTTCTACAAGTGTTTGAACAGGAATAATCATCGAATAAATTAAAAAGTAATCGTCGTCATAAAAGTGTGTGGAGAAAAGAAGATTCGTTGAAAAGATTAAGGCAAATCAATCCATCTACTGGCAGTCTACGCGGGAACCACGTTCAAGGAACCGGGAACATTGGAACTGTAATAGAACTTCAAAGTCGATAAGTACAAATTAATGGACAATCTCAATTAAACAAACTACCACCAAATTCGATTTTATATTAAGTAAATTATAGTCACCAAAAAACCTAACGAGCCCGTAAAGAGAAAGTAAATTAAATTATTAAATAATAAATTTCAGTTAGCCGGAGCATTTTATCAAAATACTTAAAGTAAAAATTTAAAAGTAAAAAATTCTGATGCACTCTTATTTCTTTATTTTAGTTTAAGACATTGTGGAATAAGTAACTTGTATTTAACTATGTACTTAGAATAAGTAGTAGATTATGATGTTAGTTGTATAATTATTAAGTGCATCAAATTTAAACATTAATTGTTTTTTTATTGTAAATGATTTTTAAACTTTAATTTTTCAATTAAATAAAGTGTTAAAACCTACAGGTGTCAAAGTATTTGTTTTATTAATATTGGCATAAATTATATGCGAAAAAACAAAAATTAAAGAATTGTTATAATATATATATATATATATATATATATATATATATATATATATATATTAGATATGAATTTGATAACCCCTTTCTCTACTTTACATAAATGGTAATATCAAATTAAATAACAATTCACGAAGAACAACATTAAACCATAATCAATGAGTTTAAATTGTCGTGAGACCTGCTGTTGTAAAGGTTTTAAAATAAGCTCCCAGCATTAAAAAAAATCAAATATTTGATAAACTGTCACGCTTTGAAGTTCCGCCTGTTTACTAATAGATAGCGTCGTGAGCCACTTCTGTCAAATAATTGCAGATCTTTCCAACTTAATAGAAATTATTTCTGGCTATTCCCACAACTGATACCAGCAGACAAACATCTCTCCTCTAACAATTTATTTTAAATGAATAATAATAATATTTTCTGTAACTAAATGTTAAAAAATATTGTAGATTTTTTTAACATTAAAAAAAAATCTGTTTCAATTCATATCTAGAGTCAGGTGTTGTTATTTATTTTTGAATAGTTTCCAAGTTGTACGGTAACTTGGATAACACGTTTTTTTTTGTTTTGGCTTTTCTAAGAATTCTTATTATTCTGTATTATTCTCATTTAAAAGAAATATTATTAGGAAGAGTAAGTAACAGAATTTTTTAATTAATAAATTTGATCGAAATAGATAAAAAGTAAAACTTTCGTAAATCTTGCAATATAAAATTTCAGCACTAAAGTTCATCCCCATTTTGCCTAACACTGACTAGCTGACTCTAAACAGTTATGTAACCAAGTGTTAGCTAATTACATGACAAAATCTGAAAGTAATAGTGCATGTTCAAAATTCTTTTAACTAAATTAAAGTATATAAAAGAAAGTCATGAAATTATAATCAACTGATTCAAAAATATAACGTTCAGTTGATGGAATCAATCTTCCAAATACTGTACTATGTTTCGCCCATATCATAATAATTCTGTTTGATACAAAAAAGAAGAAAATAGATTAGTTTTCTCGTGTGTAAGATTTTTTTAAAATTTTTATTTAATTAAAAAATATTCTATTTGTTGTTTCAAAAATATCTGAAGGAAAAAAAAAGATTATAATAAAAAATATCAAGACAGGAAAGCTGTTTTACTTTGTAGTCAAACCACATCACACGACGATCCTTTGTTTGTTTTTAGTTTCAGTATTAAATCTAAGCTCACATCTGTTTGATGGACCTAGCTCTTGTTAAATTAAGTAAGTAATTAAATTTAATTCTTAATTCTGTCTATTTTGTAAATTTCTTATCAGACATGATACTATATTTCCGAGCATATTTTCCAAGATAATCAGCTCCTGTTGTATAGACAATATCTACACTGTAGGTAGATTGCCTAACACACAAAATACGGGCGTTGAATTACTATAAGAGACCAATTTAATATCTGTATTATAAAATCCCTATAAGATCCAAGTCTTTTTCTAGACGTTTTCAGAGGTTTTTGGTATAATTCTGGTTAACAAATAAGAGGGAAATATGAAAAAAAAAAAAAAAAAAAAAAAAAAAAAAAAAAAAAAAATTCACATACAAAATTATTAAAGTTCTACGATCTGTGAGTAATAACAAATTGAGCTTATATGTGAATACATTTAATCAGTTGTTGTTACAACTAAAAATGATTAGTATAAATTAAAACTTCTTGTTACACAAACAAAATGTTATAGTGACCATCAAGAAAATAATCCCTTCAGAAGATATAGGTTAGAAACTGATCAACTACCTGTTAAATAGTAAGGAATCGATTATCTCTATTTCAGTTTCAAGTTATGTAGATAACATTTTATAGAAATTATTTTTCACGAGTAATTTAATTTATAAAATACCGAAATGAATCTCAATAGCCATCAAATTAGATTTTATTTTTTTTTTTAATTAGTCAATAACTGTAAATTTTTTTTTCGTTCATGTTTTTAGTTTAAAAAATTTTCTTCCTAATACTTATGTACCATTTCTTTATATTCTATGTAGTGAATTTGTATGCTAGTAATATTTTTACTTACCACATATGATAGACAGACAAATATCTACGAAAAATTCAACATAGATTTTGTGACTCATCACATAACGTTCCCTATACCATGTAGATATCAGAAAATAAAAACATTTCCAAAAACTAATGCCAAAAAAAATATTTTCAACGGATTGACAGCTAAATAGTTACGATTTTGAAATGATATGCCTCTAGTTATGGACACAAAATGACTACATAACAAATATTATGAAAATCTAAACACACATTTGATTTGCAGCTCTGTACAGACGACAGACAGAAAAAGATCGTTCCAAAAACACTTTTTAAAGCTTAGATTTTTTTTAAACTTGTTATAGAGTTAATTAGTTTGAGTACAATCTTCTGCAAATCTTAGCATTGTCTTACTATTTATATTTTTCGAAGCATTTCAGAGTTCCACAATCTACAAGACCTACTGGATACATCTGTTAAAGACCCATCTACCCAGTTCAATTTCCCGTGTTATTTACTATGGTGGATTTATTTATTTTTCTTTAGCATTTTTAGGTTTTGGAACAATCATTATGATAACTGTACATATTGTATAGTAAAATACAATCAATCTGTCGGAAAACAAAATTTAAAAGAAGAAAACAATCAGATTACTAACTCGAAGAACATTATGAGCTGAGTGCCTCTGAAATCTGCAATAGTAGTAATGGATTGATAAGCATTAGACTACAAAACTCACCCCTTTAGGGAAGAACAAATGAGAGACTGATCGAGGGGATGAGGTGTGAGGGGACAAGGAAATATCTGGGAACTTGCTTCATTAAGGAAACTTACTTGACATAAAGAAATTAAACTCATTCATGTATTTCCATCCAAATTGTTTTAATATCGTTTATTTCTAAATTATTCATAAAATATGTAGGAATATAAGTTTTTTTTAACTTGTACATAATAAATGGTGCAAAAGCATTGCGAAAACATCTTCAATTAACCATTTCGAAATGAAATAAAAACTATTCGTCATAAAAAAAAAAAATGTCAATTCGATAGTTGACAGTCAAAAAGTGAAATTGAACAATTATGGTAGTGTTTTAAAAAATTTTAAAATGTCTATAATTTTAAATAACGATAATTAGTTGTCGTCTGTACCATAAAACTCTTATTATGTACCCAGTATAGGTTAGAGCGTGTTTTTATTTAGGTTGAATTTATTTTGTGATTTGACTGATCACTTTTCATGACCAGAAATTCAAAAAGGTGATTTTCAACATGTCGTTGTCGTAGTCGTCCTGTAGGCTAAGAAACTAAATCCAATCAAACTTTGCATTTACATTCTTTGTTTTGTTCCACGTGTGGAAAAATATAGCGGTAACAAAAATGTGATCAGAAAGTTAATCTGATTACCAATATATATGTTTATTTGAGGGGGAAAATTATGTTGGCATTAGGCCAAATTTAAAGGGTCAGATATCATGCCCCCCCTAGCCTCTAACTTGAACACAGCGTGGCTTGCAAATTCGGAAAGAAAATTTCATTTGAAATTAAATCGCAGTACAAAATCATATATTATAATTTTTTGTATGACGAATACAAATTAATCCAACCACACAGTGAGAAATGCGTAGCGTATAACTTTTAAAAACAGTTTTCGTGAGATGTGAAACAAACAATTCAATAGCCATTGTATTTTCATTGATTTCCCTTTCGAGTCCGAAGGTAAAACCAAAGACTGTTATGATTTCACGCGCGTGTCTTTTTGTACAATGACTCTTTTTATTTACAAATATGTAGCTGTGTCAGATCAGCGTCAAATGTGTGGTTATTACATATCAAGAGTTGTGTAAAATTAGATTTTATTTTGTGTAAGTTATTGTGGGGAAAATGTTCTTTAAACCGTTCCTTTAGTACTCTGCTCCTCAGCCCCGTGTAATACCAGTCACAGTTACTGTAGCGTATTTTATAAGAACCTATTTCATTTAGGTAGGTATTTTTTACTGTCTGATACGTTAAAGATGATGTTATTCTGACACATACTCACATTTTGATAACAATCTGACTATTCTGCATATTTGTAAAAAAGATAGATTAGAATACTGTTGAGGAGTTCGACCGGGGAACTTATTAAACGACAGTTGTCATTCCATACAAATGACCTTTACAATACGGACATTGAAGAATACATAGAGAGATTAGAAGTGTAGTGAACAATGTTCAGAATGTTAGATTCAGTATAACGAGTGGCTCGCAAGATCGTTATGGTGAGTACCAACTGTTTGTGTATTTTAATGATAGAAACTCTGTTACGACTAAGAGTTACTAAAATAATAACTGAAGATGGGATTACCGTCCGAAATGCGTTTTAATAAATACAACAAGATAGGTTACAACGATGGAAGTCATTTAAGGTAATGTGCTGTTATATTTACTAAAAAAATTCTATTGGATAAAAAAAATGTTTTTTTTTTTGTATAGAGCGTCTCAAAAAAATGTATACCAACTTTGAACAGTTATATTTTATCTAACATAACAAACGGTTATATAACTTTTGCATCTTTCTGTGCCTTAAACCTATAAATGTTCAAAATAACTATCATTAACTGCAATACACCCATAGCAACGGTTTATTCAGAGCGACAAACTCAGTGTCTTGTAGCTAAAGGGATCGTATTAACTGCAAATTCTCAATCTGCTGTCTCAGCTGCTGGAGTGTCCATGGTTTTTCACCATACGCAATGTCTTTTAAAATAATTTCAAAGAAATAATCCACGGATGTTAAAACTAGGGGTACTCCGAAGCCCTTCTTCTTTGTCATGTCCATTATTTCAGGAAAGGTGTTGTCATGAAATTCCCCCACGTCACGATGATAGCTGGTGTACACTTGTTGATAGTACACATCTGTATCGACATAAGGTGTTATATAAAGCAGTACTCATGCTGTTTTGTAGAATTTGTAAGTAACAGATGCCGGTGACAGTCCCTTCAAAGAAAAATGACCTAAATACCTCTTGAAGATTCACCGACCACACCATACTGTTAGGTCCATAAATTTAAGGACTTCTGTTCATTTATGTATGAATTTTCGTAGCCCAGTATTGGATATTCATTGTTCCATTAGGTTTAAATGTAGCTCCATCCGACCAAACAGTTAATCTTCAAACCCTTCATTTGTTTCGAACTTGTCCCAATACCAATCACAAACCTCTAGTCACTTACCTGGATCATCTTTATTTAATGAGTCTTGGGATGTATGGTCTCCACTTATAAGCTTGTAAAAACAGTGTCTTTTTAATACCATTTTCACGAAAACATTACCTGAGAGATAACTTTGGGGATCGTGTAAAACTCTCCAAACAAAGCGGTATTTTCATTACTCGTTGAAGTTTTTTTGTTGATCCAGATCTTCCTTTGTTTACGTTTTCCACTGTTCAATCGGTTTAAAACTTGTCAAGAATTATTATTGTAAGTGTTTTTCTCGTTGGTGAGGTGATGGTGTTAAAATTCTATTTCCCAAGTCTTTGAACCTATTTAACATTCTCAGTTTTCCAATAACACTTCAAAACCATCTTACATTACATAAAAAAAAATTAACTTCAGCCAAGTTTAATACGAAATAAAGAACAGAAAATACAACAACGAATTACATCAATGAAAGCTGATTTGGTTTTATCATTTCTATGTTCGTTTCCAATTAACAAATATTCAAATATTATATATATTTGTTTACACACTGTATATACAGTGTGTACTCAAATATGGAAACGGCTCCACATCTTTTTTTCTACTAAAGTTAGAAGAACGTGTGACACGTCATTTTAAAGTTCGTTACCTTAGGTATCTACAGGATGGTACACAAGTTTACTTCAACATACAGAGTATTCAAAAATAACACAAATCATGATTTTTTTCTTACGTTTTTTTGAAATGTAAGCATTCTTTTATGCTTACCCAATTAAAATCTTCAAAAGATTTGAGAAATTTTTATGAAAGCTTCGATTCACTAACTTTATGTTACAAAGTTATAAGGCATAACTTCTAAACTTAATAATTTATTAATTCAGCTCATTTTAAAGATAACCTTGCAAAATACCACGCTTTTGAAAACTGTTTACCATTGCTATTTATAGGCTAGTACGACATTTTGAATCCATTACACCCCTAAACCTAACTAACCTAACTATAGGATACAAATCATACTACCCTCTCAATAACACTAGTAAACATTTTCCTAAAGCGTAGTTTCGATAAAGGAACGAATGTTTTCATCAACATTTTGGAGTTTTTAAATCGGTAACAATGAAAGAATATTTGCATTTTAGAAAGTTAAGAAAAATCACGTTTTGTCATATTTTGTAACATTCTTATGTACACTTATTAAACACACTATATATCTGAGCTTTAAAATGAGTGTCGCACGTTTTCAAATTTGTTTAGAACTAAATATATAAAGTTTTTTTTTTTCATATTTTTCCCACACCGTATATAAATTTTATCTCTCTGAATATTGTATGGTTCAAGTGTACAGTAGTGTCATTTAATGATACTTCTAGGTCCATGGTTGTGTTTTACGTCGATCTAGATAGTAACTGCATTGAGTTTACAAAAAAGATTTGTTAAATCATCCATGTAAAAGGTATACTATTCACAAAGGGGAATTTTTTTTTCCTACACCGTTCATACGATATAAACGTGGCTATTTTCTCTATAAGTATAAATGAACGTCAAGGTAATTAATTGTTTTTCACCCAATATTTTACCGAACCTCTCATCCCCTTTTGTAACATATAGTGGATATATATCATATTAAAAGCAAGGTTCTGACAAGGACATAAATTTAGTTAATTAAAACACGTTCAATGGTTGGTAGCCCTGTCTAAACGTAAGGAACAGCCTAATTAATTGTACTACACAAAGATCCGAGTAATTAATATAGACTATAAATGTCAAATATAATGATGTAGGTTTGGAGAGGTCAGAGTGGTTGTGTGTATGCGCTAAGGGGAGGAAAACACCCTCTGTTAGGGGTTGCATTGAAACCGAACTGTAAAAACTACATTATTAAATGGCTTACATTCCGATCGGTACGTTTTGGTGGGAAAAGAATTCCAATGCAATCTGACTAAATTTGAAAATAGAGTTTCATACCGTATCGCGTATGTCCAAAAAGTCATGTTGAGTTTTTGAATAAATATATTTACAAAATATACATAAAATGAAAGAACAGATCAATAAGTATATTTCTTGTTTATCAGAGAGTCCACAAAAATTAAGATGAAATTTGGTATATGGGATAGCATGCTCATATAAAACCCAATTGAAACTCAGAAAAAAATTTAATAAAATCTCAAAATATTCGTTCATTTTAAACAGGTTTTGGTTCATATGTGTTATTCAATTTATAATTAGATACAAGTGTACTCATTGTAATTCTGCATGTAATGGTGTCAATTCGATTTATCTACAATGACAAATAGCGGAAGTATTACAATATGTTACTTCGAACCTTATAAAAGAAAGTAATATTCTTAAGAAAGTAATATAAGTACGTTAGGGTCTTACCCGACCTCAAGAAAATTAGAAATATATTCAAGACGTTAAAAAACGGTTTAACAACTGTTAGGAACAATTATCATTTCCTACAAGCTCCAAGAAACCAACAATTGGGTATTATATTTAGAATATCGACATATATTTCATTGTATGATTGGACAGGGTAAGTACTATAATGGTTCAAATCAACTTGTCTCGGATATATACCTACAGGGATTTATTTGGATTGGCAAACTCATCGATGTTTAGTTCTGTACGCACGATTATGATCGGTAGAAATATATCCAGTTAACTATTTGACAACTAGATACCACTGCAAACAACCAGCAGGACTAATGTGTTCACATCACAATGTTATATATGTAAACCCTATAGTTACTTAATATGTAGGCTGCAATGGTTCGCAATTATTGATACAATATGGCGCCTGGTGGTGGTTATGGCGAAGGGGGATGGAAACCGGAGGGGTTGAAGTCTCACTCATAGACACTGTGCTGAATTTCAATCTAAAACTTCAAGGGGAGGGAAATTTAGGGCCCTGAATGTTTGGAATTTTGATGATATTCTCTTTTGTTGATATAACGGTCGACCCTTCTCCAAGAACAAACGCGACTTCAAAACTTTATGATTTATATTGTTGGATATTATCGAAATTTTGCCGTAATTCTAAACATAATTGTTCCTTAACGGGTGTGAATTTTCTGCTTTTAATGAATATTTAATTCGGGTTCGAATACGAACAATTTGAAGTAATAAATAAACACTAAGGAGATTTATGAGTTTGCATATTGTTAATGAGTTTGGTATGAAGATGGTGGTTTTAAAACAAGATATTTAGGATCCGTAAAGGAAGACAAGTATCCATTTTGCTACTTTTTTGCATTCCTACCTATGCGTAATACAGAATTATGGTAAAATTGTTCGTAGATAAATTCATTTTGATGTACCGTAAGTCCAAAATGTGGTGTTTAGAATGATGTCTACCTGTCGCCCGTGCATACACAACCCAAAAGTGAGGACTGGTTTTAATAAAATTATATACAAACCTGAAGTTTTTATAACACGAAATATACGTGGCTTTAAAATAGACAAAATTACGTTTTTCACCAAATAGGCTGTATTTATTTTTATCAAATTTTGCAAAATCATAATTTAGATTGAACTATTCGTTACCGAAAATGTCAGATAGAAAAAGTGACGGAAACCAAAAGTGAAATGAGTCGTAGACGCCATCTTTGAAAACAAAATATGTTTAAATAGAACCCAAACGTGCTTCGCTTGTACCATAAAAGTGTACTCAGCGGAAATCGTATTTTATTTAATTCGAGTTTCAATTAACGCGATCAAAGTTCATTTGTGTGTTTTGCCACTCACTCTTAAAATGTAATTTTTTTTACTTGTGATTTTGCACGCAATTAAATCTAGACATTTAACAAGATTTTACTAATCGGTAGAAGAGATTTTGAGAAATTACGGTCGATTTTGTACCAATGACTCGCAAACCGGAATTTAAGGATAAATTTTGTTTGTTCACGAACCAATTTTATTTGAGTCTTTAGACGAAAATTTACATAATAAGTCTTTGTTTTTGATACACTTGTAAAACATAACATAACAAAATTCGCTTAATAAATTGAAACATTATATCTTTTTTTATTTCAATAAGAGAAACTAAGCCTTTTCGGATGTTTATAAACTCTACTCTTTATTTTTACTAGTAAAAACCGCTCTGAAGGTTTCTCCGTTATTTCGCGAATCATCCTTTATATACTCCATTAACCATAGTTCAAGGGGTTGGATCAGTAAACATTTCATGTCCTCCGATGTCAGCGCACGATATCTAAATAACTAGAATTACAAAGACAGCAGAACCGTCAGGCCATCATCACAAAGACGGTTGAACCGTCATGTAATCATAACAAAGACAGTAGAACCTCAGCCCATCATTACAAAAACAGCAGAACCGTCAGGCTATCATCATAAAGACAGCAGAACCGTCAGGCCATCATGACAAAGACTGCAGAACCGTCAGGCTATTATCTTAAAGACAGCAGAATCGTCAGGCTATCATCATAAAGGCAGCAGAACCGTCAGGTCATCATCACAAAGACGGTTGAACCGTCATGTAATGATCACAAAGACAGTAGAACCTCAGGCCATCATTACAAAGACAGCAGAACCGTCAGGCTATCATCATAAAGGCAGCAGAACCGTCAGGTCATCATCACAAAGACGGTTGAACCGTCATGTAATGATCACAAAGACAGTAGAACCTCAGGCCATCATTACAAAGACAGCAGAACCGTCAGGCTATCATCATAAAGACAGCAGAACCGTCAGGCCATCATCACAAAGACTGCAGAACCGTCAGGCTATTATCTTAAAGACAGCAGAATCGTCAGGCTATCATCATAAAGGCAGCAGAACCGTCAGGTCATCATCACAAAGACGGTTGAACCTTCATGTAATGATCACAAAGACAGTAGAACCTCAGGCCATCATTACAAAGACAGCAGAACCGTCAGGCTATCATCATAAAGACAGCAGAACCGTCAGGCCATCATCACAAAGACTGCAGAACCGTCAGGCTATTATCTTAAAGACAGCAGAATCGTCAGGCTATCATCATAAAGACAGTAGAACCTCAGGCCATCATTACAAAGACAGCAGAACCGTCAGGCTATCATCATAAAGACAGCAGAACCGTCAGGCCATCATCACAAAGACTGCAGAACCGTCAGGCTATCATCATAAAGACAGCAGAACCGTCAGGCCATCATGACAAAGACTGCAGAACCGTCAGGCCATCATCACAAAGACTGCAGAACCGTCAGGCTATTATCTTAAAGACAGCAGAATCGTCAGGCTATCATCATAAAGACAGCAGAACCGTCAGGCCATCATCACAAAGACAGCAGAACCGTCAGGCTATCATCATAACGACAGCAGAACCGTCAGGCTATCATCACAAAGACAGCAGAACCGTAAGGCAACCATCACAAAGACGGTTGAACCGTCATGTAATCATCACAAAGACAGCAGAACCGTCAGGCTATTATCTTAAAGACAGCAGAATCGTCAGGCTATCATCATAAAGACAGAAGAACCGTCATTTAATCATCACAAAGATAGCAGAACTGTCAGGCTATCATCACAAAGACAGCAGAACCGTCAGGCTATCATCGTAAAGACAGCAGAATCGTTATGTAATCATCACAAAGATAGCAGAACTGTCAGGCAATCAACACAAACATGTCTTAACTAACATTAATATCTATGAAAATCCATCGCTCTATAATGTACAATACCATCGATGTAACCTTTCCTTTCAGGGCTCAACCATTCATAACTTAAAATATTATTTCTGACGTACTAAGAATCAAGAGTAAATAAATTTAAAGAAGGGATCAAAAGTCTTTTTACCTTGAATAAAAGCTTTTCAAGTTACTTTATAGTATTGAGACAGCACTGAAGTAAATCCTTTCTGCCACCCTTAGCTTGAGGCTATTTGTCGAGAATCTATCGTTGAGATATACTCCGACTTTATATGATGAAGTGACATCCCTTAGAGTAGTCCCTTGTCTACATATACAAAATCAAGTTAACAAATTCTAATTAATTCTCGTTTTAAAATTATTAAATAATGATGATCTTTAATATGTTTTAATTTGTCATTATTTCTGTATATAAAAACTAATACACAACATTTCAAGAGTAAAAATCATCTCTTGTTATAAAGTTCGCTGTCCTTTGCACTGTGGTGTTTTTGTCGTTGTTAATTAATTAATTTATTTATTTTTATTTTTTGCTTTTTGTTTTTTACTTGACAACGCTTGTATTTAGTCTTAATTTGAATGCTCAGCATTAGCTTTAGGCCTGAGTTTTAGTATCCAACATGGTGCTAGGTTACTAGGGTATGTTGTTGTTTTTCACTATTATGCTCTAGGTTTATCACTTGATAATGGGAGTTGATTTAAACTCCTGAAACGTTTATTAGTTTTGATATATACAAGTGATGGAAAATGTCCGATTAATACATTCTAACTAACTGTTTAGGTGAATCGTAAAGCTTCCGATTTAGTAAGAGTGGGAAATATAGGGTGATTCAAAATTGCACAGTAATGTTTCGGAAACTAATTCTAAGGGGTAAGAAAAAACAAAAACATAACAAAATCGTTTCCCCAAAAACACTTCGTTTTCAAGTTACGATAGCGAATAATGTTGTACTCATTTCTGCTAAGTGAAATAAAGTGATTCCGTAATTTTATAGACTTACATTAAGGAAACATTTTGAGGAAACTGGTGTAAATTACAACACATTGAAGTGGAAAACGCTTTTTTTAGGTTGGGTATAAAATAATTTTGTTTAATGTCTACTAATCGTATTTTGACTAAACTTGTAGAGAATTTAATTCTGAGAAAACAGATTTAATTTGAGGACTCCCGAATCCTAAAAAGTATTTCTTCTAATAAATAATGTCTGTGGAATTTTGTATATACAGTGCTTTACTGCACAAACGCGTAGATCGATTAAATCAAATTTGGTATGTGGTCATATTTTGCCCATATCCCATGTTTTTTAATGTTTTTGTATAAAAATTTTGGGAGTAGCTGCCATTAAAAAAAAACACATAATATTATGATATTCTCAAAATAGGTTCTAACAATTTCCATCAAATTTGCTTCACGTCAAACCTCTAAGGACACAAACAAGACGTATTGGTTGCTGCTATATCTCCAAAACGTCGGTTTATAAATAATCGGTAAAAAACAAAAATCTATCTTAGGACTGTTATAAAATTTCTCAAACTCAGCTTTACTGATTTCGTTAAATTTGAAGTGAAATATGAAGAATAATGAGTCAAACCAGTGTGCAAAATTGCAAGTAAAAACATATTATTCTTCAGGAATATATGGCAAAAAAAGAAACCTTTACCGCCGGCTTATAAACTTTTTTTTTTTTTACGGTTAGTTTTGATTCGTTTCCTACACTATTTTTAGATATAAACACAAAAAATTGTCTTGAAAAAAAAAATAATTTTCTGAACACCCTGTGCAGGAAAATAATTTTTAGGTACATTTTAGATAGCAAATGTTAAGATCTTTCCAAAGAGTTGTCACATAAATGTTTAACTTGCATCGTGCAGAGTAATAATAAAATAAGACTGTAAAATTTGTTCCCTCAAAACTTAGTATCTAAGTAAAATAAAAAGATTATATTGACACCAAAATAAAGGGACTTTTTAGGAGCAATTAACTGGATTGGAGACAATGATATGCTTACATTTAAAAAAGAAGGGGAATTAAATTTTATTATTTTATATGGAATCTGAGTTTTGGCACATTCTGTAGATATTTCTATCAACTTCCCACGCCAACGAGAAGCTGAGATCTGGAATATATGCGGAACTTTTCCCCAATTCTGTATAGCCTGAAATATTGGTAATTTTCACTAGCAGTAAATCACTTTTGTGTAATTTAATCTTTTGTTTCAAGGAACTCAAATCGTTGTAAAAAAACTACTTCCGTCTTATTAACATATTTTGGAAAATAAATGTGTTTGCTTTATTCTATAGAATAACATCGCTTTACGATATGTAATTTTTTTTTTTGACAGTGTGCAAAAATATTGGCAGAAAAACAATTTCATGAAAAAAAAAAAAGGTGAGTTTATTTAAATCAATAATCCATTATGAAGAACTTTTGCAGTAAACTGACTATTTTTGTTCCTTTGAACTTAAATTTCAACTCCTTGACATTCCAATTATATCAGCTTTATATTTCGATAATAAAGTGGATTCCAGACGGCGTATGTTTCAGTTTCCTCCTATATCGCAAACCCTTAAGCAATTATTTATTTAATTTTAAAATTCACCACTTAAAAACAAATCTTCATTCAAGAGATGAAAACTGTTTTAAATTTATTAAAATCAGACTACCCCAACAGCTGTAAGATATGCAAAATATCGTAATGAAATAATTTTGAATATAATAGAAATAGAGGGGGGGAGAGAAGGAGGTAGAGAGAGAAAGAGAAGGCGTTTTCTTTAGAGTTTGAAAACATAATGAAACTCCATCGCTGTCAGATTCTTTGCCAAGAAAACACATAAAACTTCGATCTAAGGGTGTAGAAACGTCATCCGCAGAGGTAATTATTTTCTACAAAGGTTGGCAACTCTGTCTCCCACTAAATGGTTCTGCTGTCTCAACTTTTATATTGAATTCTTATAGAGGGAACGCTCCCCCATATCCCCTTAATGCTTCAGTATCATAACTTTACCCCTAAATTTTTCTGGATGAAAAATTAAAAATAAGCAGTCTTTTAAGTTTGTTTTTCGATTCTTAAGAATATCCTTGCAAAGTATGTTAAGCTTGAATGTTTTTTGTATGATTCATAAATTGTAAAATCAACGTTTAAACCCCATTTATGGAAGGAGGGGAATTTTCATTGAGGCGAAATCTGAGGAAATGACTTAACCTTTTATATACTAATCTTTATCAACAGTCTGATTTTACTTTTTAATTTATGCATAATGCATAGACAACTTATATGATGAGGGGAAACGTACTAGTTTATTTACGGATATATTTGTTTTGACGTCTTCTAAGTCCAAAAAAGAGATTTTCGGAATGTGTGTCTGTCGAGAGCCTGTCTAGAGTCTGTAGTCTAACCTATGGGTGAATCTATTTAAAACAAATTTGGCATGTTTTAGTATATTTTGAAAGGTTTTAGGATTAGTAGTTATAATTTCACGTCCATGTCTGTCCGTCTACCTGCCTCTAAGTCCTAACCTGTCTACACGGACAAGACGATAAATACTATATATTACGTGCATTTATATTCTTTATAATAAAGCTGTAACAAATAAATTACCATGGGATAGTAAAGAGGTGAAAACTATCGGTGATTTTTTTTTTGGAATATGTTTGGAGTATCAAATAAAACTAGAAATTTGTCTTTACTTGAAGGAAAAAATTAATTTGTTGACTGTTGGGTCAAGTTTAAAATGTGAGATATCAAGTCACCCCCCTCCCCCAACCTGAACACGGCTTGACCTACAAATATGAAACAACATTATTTGGATTTATTATTAAATTTCAGTGCCAAATCATATATTATAGTTTTTTGTAAGACGAATACAACTTAATTTAACCACACAATAACAAATTCAATTATTAAAAGTTTTTTTTAAAATTTTAGATGTTTTCCCGACTTTTATTTGTCCTGTTATTATAATAATAAATTATGTACTTAATAAAGTTGCTATTGAGCTATAACTTTTAATTATTTTATTAATTCTACATTTTATTATTATTAGGATTATATACGTAGATAGATTAAAGTTAAAATTTTAATTTATGTTATGTAGATATTACACACCAACAATAGATATTTTACAAAATATATATTATGGACATTACACATAATATAGTATTAATAACAATTATGAAATAAACATATCAACTTTACAATATATATGTTGTATTGTATACAATTTTATTGTCAGGTTATTAGCGAGTGAATACAGGAAGCAGGTATGATTTTCTGTAACTATGATACAAAAAATATCTAATATTATATTACATATAATTGCAATTTTTTAATAAAAATAACTGTACCTATATGCCTACGGAACCTAAGTTGTATGGTTGTAGCAGATGCTTGACCTTTTTACTTTTTTTATGTCGGCCGCAAACGTCGAAAATAACGATGGATGGAAGGCATGTTGAAATTAACTTTTCACTTATTTCCTGAGGCCATGGAATGTGAAGATGAGTCAATAAACGGAGTTCGTTACTTTTTTCGATTACAAACTTAAAAATTAAAACCAAGCTCAAATTTTTAAGCTTGAATAAAACCAAAATTTCTAATTTCTCAAAATAAAATCTAATAATTTTAATAAAATAATAAGAAAAATAAGTTCTATGTTTAGAGCAACCTTACCACACCAAGGCAACAAAGTATTTAATAGATTTTTTTTCTTGTCATCGTTAGATTTGTAAAACAACAAAATAATATTAATAAAAATACGGCAATGTCAAACTATGGAATATTTGGCTCCTTTTCACATACTTTCCTTTCTCCAGAACACCGTCTCTGTTACGAATACTTTAGGAAAAACCTTGCTCGTAAAACAATAAGAGCGGAGAGTTGGCGGGTGGGGGGAGGGCGCAATATAACTAAACGGTTGCTCCGTGAATTGCAGCAAGCTGATCTCACGGGAAGTGGATTTTTTTGTATGAAAAAAACTTTCAGAGTTATTGTCATTTTTCTTAAAGTAATTGTGTCAAAGTTTTGATTTTATCGAACGAAACGCGTTTCAGATTAGCTTTTCAAAAAAAAAAAAAAACACTCGATGAGAGCCATTATCGTACTTATCCAACCACATCAAGTAATGTAATAAAAGCAGTTCCTCCAATTGTAATGCCAATAAATTTGTATTTTGGGCCTGGCAGAAAATGTTAAATCTTCTTGATAGATCAAAAGATATTATCCAGTAGGGGATAGTTTGTTAAAATAGTTATTACACAGATTTTCTGATAGCTCGACTGTCCGTCATCACTGGGATCGTCGTCTCTAGGAAAATGAAATTCGGTACAGAGGACAATAGTGTGCTCCTATAGAACGTTATTGAAATTCAGAACAATATTACTGACAATATGGCGACAATTGTAAAACATTTTCTGTTCATAATTTATAACACATTAAATTGGATACAAATTTGTAATAGTTCATTCTATACAACCAACCTCTTCAGTTGCGATAACGTGGAAAATATCGAGTATTGTTCAAAAATTATATTTCGGACCCTTCTCAAGAAAAATAGATAGCGAGTGGAAACTTATAACATCGACGAAGCCCGTGGAGCCGAAAAACTACAACGTCGAAAAAGTGATGATATACACATTACGAAGTTCAAACCCGTGTACCAACTGTTTTAAACCAATTTACCCTCCTGGATAAGACTTTTTTATCTACCAATACAATTTAACATTTTCTACAAGAGTCGAGAAACCAACATTTTACCATTAGCCTACATTTAGAGTATCTGCTTGTATTACATTTTATGATGGGGCTGGGTAAGTACCGTAATGGCGGTCATCAAATTGTTTAAAAGCTATTTACGAAAACTTGTCGGAGCTGAAGTCAATGATGTGTAATTTAAAATTATAATTAAATTAGTAAACAGATTTTAATTTTTCCGTTTACACATACACTTAGCATAGGATCAAAAAACCAATGTCGAATAATTGTTTGCGGATATATTCGTTTTGAGGTCCTCTAAGAAAGATGTTGTTTTTGGAAGAATGTATTTATTATTGCGAATATTTTGTTTGCAATAGCCAAATATATGAACCGATTTTGATTAAATTTAATATGTCGCCATATCTTGGGGTTTTATCATTTATTTTATAACTACAAATTTGGGAGTAACTGCTATAAGGAAAAAAACAACAGAATATTAAGATTTTCTCAAAATCTGGTTTAACAATTTAGATGAAATTTTGTTCGGGTATAGACCATAAAGACCAAAACAAAACGTATTGAGCCCCATCTCCCCAAAAATGTCGTTTCGTGAGTTATCTGTAAAATAACAAATATCGATTACAGGGTTGTTTTTCAAAATTTACTGTAACTATTGCATTCAAATTTTAATTAAATATGTACTCTAGATTAATTTTTCACAGGCTAAAAACAGTAATTACAAGCTTGTCAATCTTGAGGGAACCTAGCTGGATCTGAACTTTTCACCATATAATCTTGGGTTAGATCTCTCTCTTCTAACTTTCCTAATAGGTCTCTCTTGATCAACTCTTGTTCTTTTCCTACCCTAACGCTATTTCGAGGTTTAGGTTTCTTTATTTAATGCTCTTTTCTTCGGTTTTATTTTACATGCGAAAAACTTTTCAGTCATAATCGCCTTATAAAAAACGGAACCTAAAATAAAGACCCCTGGCTCTCGAATACTCTAATAAACTCAAGGTTGTAAAACAACAATAATTTATAGGATAGAAGAGAGAGGATAGGAAAGATGAAAGCGTGGTATCTAACTCAAGACTACATGAAAAATTGTGTTCCTTCAGAATTGCAAAACACACACCCAATATAGGGAACCTCTGAAGGATTCCTTTTTTTATAAGACAACGAAGATCGAGTGGTTTCACGCCTTTAAACAACAATAACAACAACAAATTATATAAAGATTATTGACCCAAACCCGTGGAAAAAAATCGGAAGTAAACAAAAATTTACAGTTTAGTAATAATTGTTAAAAATACAAAATGAATTTAATGAACATCATTAATAGGTTCAGGACCTTTTTTAAATACATAAACTTTTTTTTAACTGTGTTCATAGTTTAGTAATAATTGTTAAAAATACAAAATGAATTTAATGAACATCATTAATAGGTTCAGGACATTTTTTAAATACATAAAACTTTTTTTAAACTGTGTTCATAGTTTAGTAATAATTGTTAAAAATACAAAATGAATTTAATGAACATCATTAAAAGGTTCAGGAAATTTTTGAAATACATAATCTTTTTTTAAAACTGTGTTCATAGTTTAGTAATAATAATTGTTAAAAATACAAAATGAATTTAATGAACATCATTAAAAGGTTCAGGACCTTTTTTAAATTTACATAAACTTTTTTTAAACTGTGTTCATAATTTAGTAATAATTGTTAAAAATACAAAATGAATTTAATTAACATTGTTAAAAGGTTCAGGACCTTTTTTAAACTGTGTTCATAATTTAATTTCACTTTCTGATTGAGAACTACTCAACTTGCATTTTTATTGATTATTAGTTTCGATTTGTCTTTATTTAGTATTGGAAAAGGATGAGTGATCAAATTTATATACCCTATGTTTATTAATGACTTCCATGTATTGATACCAATATATTACATAACATATTTAATATATAAACATCATCCGTGATTCTGGACACCCTTTATCATCTGGAATAAATTATATTCTACCATTTTTATAAAACCATATATAAAAGCGACTCATAGAAAAACACCTGCAGGGAAATATTTACAATAGAGTAAATTATGTGTGCATAGTTGCATAAAATAAGTGGCTGGCTTGCAGCCAACCCCGACTGAGTCTTTCAAAGACGTATTGAATGCAGCTTCGTTAAGGGAAGTTTTCACAGCTTGAATACATAACATTTAAATATTTAACAAAGCGCTACGATTATCGCAATGTAGTTTTACTCAAATTTGAAATCCATTGGCTTAAGTTCATTTACCGGATAAATTGATAGGTGAATTTATTAAAGAGCACAAAACGTTCTCATCCCATCGTCAAAACCAAATAAAAAACCTACAAAAATTATAACTTATCAAAACTATATTTTAGGTAGTTCTTAGTTAAAAATGCGCAATGTTTTTTATGAACAAATTACTTATTTAAATGAAATAATAAGTACAAATTAGTTGTTTCCAGTTATACATTTTAACAGTATTGAATAACTACATTTGATGGTTATTTCAACATATTTGTATTCATATTGTATTAATTACAATAAATCATATAATTTGCTATATATTTAAGGAGAACTTCAATTGTGTCAATTTTAAATCTTCTATTTCCAGAGCGGCTAGAGCTGTGATTATTAACATCATCAGTATCTGTTCAGTATAAGTGACCGAAAGCTGGCAGAACATCGAACATCGCGACGCGGTACTAAGGTGTTTATTTTATGGAAGACGGTACCGTGTATTGTAAAACAGTAAGGCAGTATAACGTCGACTCAAAATGAAGCGAAGGCCAGTGATTTGTCTTCCATCAGCATTTTAATATCTAAACGTTCACGAAATTGTCACACATTAACAATAAGCCGTATGAATCGTTAAATTCTGTTAAACGAAAGCAGTAATAACGAATATACTAAAAACTGTATAGTATGTACAGGTAAGTTGTAAACTTTTCTGAGATTCAGACCCAACTGTGAAACATTAACAATAATATTATTATACATTTTTCGGACATTTGCCATCATTTGTGTGTAAAAAATCAAAACACGACGTTTCGGGAATAAGAATCAATTCCCCGTTATCAAGTGACTAAAAACTAAAGAAACATGAAACTAGAAACTAAGCCTATGTAAGAAGTAAAATTAAATAAGAATACCACCAACCTTAATATCTAAGCATGCATCTCAGAGCTAAAACTGAGAAGTCAAAAACACAATCACGATAACACACAACTAACGTCAAATACGTGTTGTTGTATCAAAGATACAGCAAGTGGCGTGGTCCAGAAGGCGTGACAAACTATTAGGGGAGTGGCCTATTGTTAGTTGTATTAAGCTTCCAAGCCCGAGAGCGGGTTACAACCCCTTGTGGCGATTTAACAGGTAAAATTTCAGCTTGTTTTTTAGTTGTAGGGGTATTGTAATCAAATTTTAGTTCTTTTTTTAATAATGGGAGCCATAATGGCGAAAATTGTGTTTTGATTTTTTTAACACACAAATGATGGCAAATGTCCGAAAAATGTATAATAATAAAATTGAACTTCCATCCTTAACAAATAACTTCAAACAGAGAATTAACGATAAAGCGTATAAACTGTTTTGTTTTCGCAAAATGTAAGCAATAAATCACAACACACCGTGAACCCCCACTAATACAATGCCACATAATTTCACATAGAAATAATAAACAATATAACCCATTTGATAATTGAAAGAGATGTAATTTTAATTTTTCGAGATGTAAGAAATCAATCACAACACAACGTGAGTCCGCACCAATAAAGTAAGCACTGTATAAGTTATTAATTCACAGCATAATAAAACGTATTTATAACAGATGATGCAAATTATTTTTGTTGCGAAACATGTTATTTGCCCATGAAATAATAAATCTGTTACAAAATAAGTAATTTTAAAGGAAATGAGTAATTTTTGGGGTTATCTGCAAATGATACTGTTTAATTTGACACGTCAATCATAAAAATAGTTTCTATAGTAGAGAAATACGCGGCCGTCGCAGATATTTCTAAGCGAACTAAATATAAGATAATATTACGTTAGTATTATCCATCGTGTGACTTCGTTCTTCTATAAAAGACGCGTTTCGGAACTATTTTCCATCATTAGAAATTTTTTTTTGGTCACGGAGGTCGTTAAACATGATGTGACAAATCACAAGATCAGAAAATCAAAAGTTAAATTATTACTTTTCAAAATCGAAACGATGGTATTTTACTCAAATTTTTACATATTATCAGAAAATAATAACTGGTGGAAAAAAAATTAACAATTAGTGGTAGGAAAGTTGAAATAATTGAACTATTCATCGATAAGTCACAATATTTTGAAAAACAGCACAAAATTCATAGTTCCAAGATAATATGAGAGAAAGATATTTCAAGAGTGAATTTCTACTTAGTGGAGTATTTACTTTTATACAGATAATTTTTGACTTTAAGCCACAATTATCCTGTACATTTCTAACTCTTCTGCTGCGTCCATTTACGCTCCCTTCTTGCAGAGGTGAATCGGTTTGAAGTTTGATTCGAGATTTGTGTATCCATGGCTGCTGGCAATGATCTGTCGTGAATTATTTGATTTTATACTACTGTATTTGAATACATGTACTTTATAACAGTGTAAAATGAACTCCCTGTTTGTAACAATTATTCACGAACCAGTATTTTTGGAGATATGGCAGTTATTACGATTTTTTCCCCCAGAAGATTACTTGAGAAAATTTGATGAAAACGTAAAAACCAGTTTTTTATCGTAGTTTTTTGTCATCAACTACCAATTTTTTGAGTTATAAAAAAAAGCCCACAGATATGTCAAAAACTTGCCCACCTACCAATTTCATTAAAATTCGTCCAAACGTTTGTTCTATAGGCCTACAATACGACAGACGTCACATATAATTCAAAAACATTTGTTTGTACTCAAAGGACCTTAAATCTGATATATCCTCAAAAAAGTCAACTACTTATGTTTGATCCATCACATAATGTACTCTACTACACTTACTAGTGAATGTGATAACATAAAACACCGACCAAAACACCTCTCCAGATATATTATTTATTCCACACACTGTAGTAATAAATATAGAATGAATTGTACTGTGAAAAAGCCAGTAAGTGAACAAACAGAAGGTTCTGTTTTCCCTCAAAGTAAACGGGTATTTTTATTATTTGTAAGAGAAATGTGGAGTGAGTGGGAGGATGCTGCACACGTTCCTGTTAATAAATAATAAAGGAGTCTGGAATGAATTCCCACAAGGAAGAGGGGATTCCAGGAAGTGAGAAATAGAGTCCCATCTTAGAAATGAGTATTTTAAACAATTATATGAAATGGTTTTTCATTATTTTAAAACCATTCTTTAATCAAATAAATGTTGGGAAATTAGACTTAAACAAAACAAAAACTAATTCAGATGTTAAAAATGAGCGAAGATGATATATTTATATTAAATACGACTTATTCTATAGGATAACTTCACGTTAAAACACAAACACGATATTTTATAAATTATAAAATTTTATTCAATTTTGACGACCATGGTTTCCGCCAAGTTACCAGTGAGTTTAATACAGAGCACGAGAAATATTAAAAAAACAAACAATTTATACATATTTAGGACAATACCGTTATATGGAATAAACTTCAAGAGAAGGTTGGGGAGGAACGTTGGAGAAAGTATGATCATACGCCTAGATAGAGGTTGAAGGAGAGGGAAATTAGTGGAAAATTCTGCTTGATCGATCCATAAAATAAACTAGGATTTTTAGAAAACAATCTTTTATCTTCTAAAATTTACTTCCCTACTCTTGCATTGACACAGACAATGATAAAATTAACATTAGGATAAAAATATGATTTTTTAAAAGAATTAGAAAATTAGAATTATCATAACCCAACCACCAACTCCTCTCGTGTTCTCGTAAAATACAATTGAAATTACGACCTGTTTGGTTTACATAAGCTGCATTACAAATATTACACTTCAATATATAATACCACTTTTTTAAACAAATCTACTTTATCCTTAGAATTTCCTTAATTTATGTTATACTGCCGTAACTGGTGAAACCATGCTCAGCAAGACTAAACTAATGTTTAGGATTTGTTTAATATTGTGTTTGTTTTTCATCACTTCTGCTACTCATGGTAGTTGGGGTAAAGTTTTGGGTAAATAATTCAAAATCGGTGAGCTAAATCAAGAAGATCATAAATTTTTTGTACTTTAGATAAACACCTTCAAACGTCTCAATTACGATAATAGATAGACATTTTATGGTTACTAAAAGAAATACCATTTTCACCCCTTTAGAATAAGGCGACGCTTAAAAAAAAAATCCACTTTTTCTTAAAATCAATATATATTTCGGTTAATTTTCATCCTATCTCAAAAATAAAATGAACATTATTTTCCATTTTTCTATGCACGTACCCTTAAGATTGTATAATTAAAACTATAATTTTAATGTTATATAAGAGAGAATTAGAATTTATAGTATTAAAAAATCGATACTAATTTTAATTGTATGTGAATGAAAAGAAAAAAGAAGAAAATCTAATTCTTTTTATTTAATGAAAATTATGTGTTTTAATATATTTCCACTAGAATTACAATTCTTGAGTGATTTTATAGGGCCAAATTTTTTTTCTGAGTTTACATAAAAATGTGTTATTAAGTAAGCATACATTTATTTAATTTGTATTGTATAGAAAAAATTTAAAATGAAATGAAAACTACTGAAAATTTTTGTGATAAATGAATTCCCTTTCCTTTAATTTATTTGCTCTTTTAATATCAATTTAATCAATAAATAACAAGAATTATTTTTTATAGTTCATAAAAGACCTTTCCATCCCTTATAAAAAACGTAGCATTATTGTCTTGCTATTTGCAAATACAAGTTTTGTTACACCAACGTAATTTATTCAACCCATAGAAATAAAATGCATATACTCATTTATTGTGCTTCTTTATTATTTAATAAGGTCCCCCTTCTCATGACCTAGTTTTGTGTCTATAAAAAAATATTCACAAAATCAATATGATAATCCATTTTTCTCCGAGGATATCCAATAACTGATTTGGTTACAACTTTAAACCAGAGCTTTTATTAATACATGGAAACACACTCATAGAGAATTGTTGTTAAAAAACACCACTCGTCATAGATCACTCAATTTTGCCAGTTGTTACATGTCTTGCACAAAGTTACATAAATGGCATAACATAATCAAAACCTTTGATAACTCGCCTTCTAAGCAGTCTGTAATGTATTAGAACTCCTTCATTACTTACTTGTTCTATACAAAATTTTGCAAACTTTAAAAAAATAAAGGAGAGGGATTAGTCTCTTTAAAATAAATTAAGAACTATAAAATGTACTTCAAGATCCTATAAATAGGTTTTTGGAGATTAATTAAACATTTCAAGTGCAAATTATACATACTTCCCAAATAGATATAATTTTGAACAAAATATTTATTTGGTTTGTATAAGTCTTAGTTTGAGTGAAAAATGTGTGCGTCAATTGTTTAAATAGTTAACATGAGATTTTTTTTTTTTTTAAATATAAATGTTTCCAATAATAACAAACGTTGATATTTTTTAGCTTTTACAAATTCTTTCACTATAAATGAAAAAGTAAACATAATTGTAAAGAAACTAGTTACAAATTTGATTGAAGAAAATCGATTATAAAAATGCCCCTACAAATCAGGTCTTGTTAACACTGAAGTGTGAAGTACAGTGGATTTGAACCGTATAATCGATTTCGTTAGATGGAGATTACAGGCTTTGATAAAAGAAGAAAGGTCTATTGTATAGTAAAGTGAAAGCAGGAATGGCGAATGAAATAAAAGCTGAAAAGATTAGGGGTGGAGGGGAGGAGGGGATGAAGAAAGTCAACGATGAAAGGGTTGCTGAGATGCAGCAAGTAAGGATCTGATTTATTGATATTTTAACTGAGAGATTTTGTCAAGTAAGTGAAAGATTACCATACTGGGAAGGCGTACAAAGGGATAAAAGTGTACATCTTTAATTTTTTTTGTTTCCTTTAGTAAACAAGTTGATTGACCCATCGTGGTACTTGCCCAGCCCCATCGTACAATCTAATATTGTACAAGCAGATCCTGGTAGATCAAGAGGTCTTTCCAGTAAGGTAAGGCTGCTTGAAACAAGTTTTCTGAACCTCGTACATTGTGTAAATCTTTTCTTGCTTGACGTCATATATGTGTATATATATAAAAAGTTGACATTCTATTCATTCGGAACAAACGCAGCTGAATGCTGTACATATGTGAGGAAGGTTCTCTCGCTAAGCTCGTACAAGTAACTCGACGGTGCCGAATGTCACATTTTTTGGGGGGAGATAAAAGTTCAAAACCTCTTAACAATAATATCGCTATTGGTCATCGTAGAGGCGTGAGATTGGAATCATTGAATGCAAAATTTTAATCTACAAATTTTTAACTAATGTTTTACTGTGTTATAAGTTAAGAGTGATACGAGATATTAACGAAAGACTTTTAAAATGTCCGTCATTTTTGGATTTTTCAATTAGATTTTTTGAATTTCAATAGATTTCCACTATAGTTTCCAGTTCCAAATTTCATTTCCCTGTCTTCATTTATGGCCGCTATCGTGCTTACGTACAGATAACGGATTGTCGAAAATCACATTTTCGGTTCCCTGAGAGCTAGAAACGCGAAGATCAGTCAAAAAATGGAGGTTTATTTCTTTCGATTATCAAAATTACCCTATACTTCTTATGCTAGGTGAGTAAATTATCATGCTAGTAAAACATTGATAAATCTCTATTTAATTGACTACTACGCTAGGTTTAAAATTCAGCTAAGGATTCAGCTAAGAGAGTATAGGGGGAATTGTGGTTGGTTGCACAAATTTGAAGTTTAACCTTTTTTGTTTACACTGGTATTATAAGTTACTAAATTTCTGTTAACAATAACTAGTGCAGTGACTACTTTCTAATGATATTTTTTTATTAGGGACGCTATTAAAAAAAATCACGTAAAAAATTCACATAAAAAAACATTTGAAATAAACCCGGGAACGTAGGGTCAAATTTTGGACCGCGAAAAAATAGGGTAATCTTTCACGCGATTTTTTCATAAGAATTTTTCAAGTGAATTTTTTACGTATAATAATTATAACTAAAAAAAGAATAATTATAACTATAAAAAAATCTTTTTTTCGAATTCTTTTTGAAATTACTTGCGATTAAATATTAACTATAATGTTTATACAAAATAAAAACTTTCAAAAGTTTTGTTTGCCAAAATACTTACGATATTAGTAAAGCATTTAATAACTTTCGTTAAGTTAAAATTTAGATAATTAATGTGTATTCAACTAGAAGAAAATGTATTAATAATTTGTCATAGATTTATATTCTTAAAATCCATTAGTCAAATCTGGTAGATTTAACATAAATAAATCAAATGTTTTGTTTGACCAAATACTTACTAAATAAGTAAAGCATTTAATAACTTTCATTAAGTTAAAAATTAGATAAATAATGTGTATTAAACTATACGAAAAATATTAACAACATTTCATATACCTATATATTTCATTTAATGAATTTAACGAAATTATTTGGAGATTTCTTTAGTATTAAGTTGAAATTTTTTTAAAATTAATAAGAGCGGGAAAAGGAAAATGTAACAATGTGTTTGAGTAAGTTAAAGGGAATAAAACGCAAGGTCATACTTACGAAAGTTTTACCTTTTTGAAAGGTTTTTTTGTTGAGTAGTGATAAGATTTTAAAATATTTTTATACTGACAATGACAGCACTGTTGAATTTGTATTATGTTTTTACATTAAGTAATATTACAATCATTGATCCTTATATAGTTTTATTTGTAAGGCAAATAATATAAAATTTTCTTTTAAATCTACTAACCCCTATGGAAATACCTAATTCCAGAATCAACATTTTGTTGTTTATTTTAATTTTCTTTCCACTAATATGAGCAATATTGTGATCACTTCAAGCAGCAAACGAAAGAAAAGACAATTTTTCACTATAAACACTTTATTTGTTACAAGACAAGGTTTTAATGACCGAGTCATCATCTTCAGTTGTATTTTACATGTACGCAAATTTTTGGAACAAATAATTTTTTAATAATATCACTTTCTTCCATATTTTGTATAGTGTGTCAAAAAGGATTGTGTACAAGTAAAAACTAAAAATGATGTCTTAGTCGATGAAACGTTTTGTGTTCACTGTACAAATACGGTGTTTATTATTAATATGGTTCAATGGGATATGTGACATCATTGACTATATATGACGAATTAATAGACGACGTTTCGAGTGTATAAATCAACTCTCGTTATCAAGTGTAAATTTAGAACATAAAAGAGTAAAAACACCAACCTAGCCTAGTAGCTTTTTTTGTCGTGTTGGGGAGGTACTTATATTTCCAATCTTAAACCGATTTTGATTATTCAAAAACTATGTATGAGGCTAATTTGTCATGAATCTCTAATGGTTCGTTCAATGCCACTTTTCAACTATTTAAAAGTACTTCCACTGTAATATCTCTCTCTATATAAGGTTCTAAAGATGTTTTACATACGGTGTAAATACAGCATTGGTACATAACTCACATAAAATGAGACTTAGTGGTGTGCAACATCCTGTACCAAAGCCAAATAAGACTTTGGTTTACGAAATTATATTCATTCTTCGCAACTAAACTTTATAACAATATATCTGAATATATTTAAAAATGTAGGAATTATAAAAGCTTTTTGAAAGTATTTGAGGCGATGGTTACTCGTTTTAGACATAACATGTGTACGATGTTTTTGGGACTAATGTATGTGAGAGTGTGTTTGTTTTTGTGTGAGTGTGTTGTTTTGAGTTTTCTTATTTTAAAACATATGTTAAGTTAGTGTTTAGTAAATATATATATTGTGTGTATACTTTTGGTAATAAATTTATTTGTTTTTTCTCTTTCTTTCAATGTATTTAACAGGCTCCACCTCTTGTGCTAATTTTTGTAGTTATTATATTGTTCATTTTATATGTTACAATTTTTCACAGTCCTTTTTTTTCTAATCCACGAAGTAAGTAATATTAATAATAATAACATTTTAATATGTATTATTTGTGTTTTTTTCCAATGACGATAGCTTCAAAACAGGCTAACAGCTTAAATGAAGTGTCTACATTTTCTTTTTACAATTATATCAGAAATGATTCTAATTTTAGTTTTACTTTGTTAGTTATATAAGTGTTTAAGTTCTATTTCGAATTATTATTCTGTAAAATTAATTTTAGTTTCTGTTATTATAATTATGTTAACTGAAAATAATCATGATATAAGTTTTATGATAATGTTCAAAGAGAATGAATGAAAATAAAATTAAAAAATAACCAAGACAAGAAAATGAAATTTGGTATAGGGGAATAGTGTGCTCATATTTAAATTTAGATTAAAATAATTTAGAAAGGTCAAAATGACGCCCTATTTTAAATAGTTTTTGCTCGTATCTCGTCAGAAATTTAACTTACAACACGGTAACTTAGATAAAAATGAGTAGTTTTCAAATCTCCATGAACGGTACCAACCTTCTCTAGGATGAGGAATACCAAAGTTATTTCTAGTTAATTGGAAAAAGGTAATTTCTAACTCTGACCTTGTAAAAAGGTCGCAATCTAATGATTCGTAAAAAGGATGTAATTTAAAAAAATTTAAGCGAAATCGAACTACAGTTTAAAGATTTGTCATTATATTGTATTACAGTACATAAAAATACAATATACAGGGTGGTTGGAACTTTGTCAAACTTTTTCGGGTAACACACTATACAAAGTAGAAACACACTCTTAAAATTTTTTCCTCTCCATTTGCCTTGTAACTATGAATTTTTTTACTATTTTTCTAAACTATTATTAGTTATCGGAAAATATTCAATTTCCTCAATTTTTCTGCCACCAATTGCTACTTTTGGTTTTATTTCCTTAAAATACATGAAATTTTGACTAAGATAAAATATTTTTTATTTTTAAAAGTAATAATATTAGCGTATTTATTTAGTTTGAATAAAAACAATGTAGGTGTTTTCGGGAAACAAAAATATTTAAAACACTATTATTGGATTATTGTTAGACGTAATTATCAAATTATGTAAAAAACCTAACCTTTAATTTATTATGACACTTCAGCTTTTCGTTTTAATTGTAAGAGAAAACTGAGCTAAGATGTAAATAAAATTAGTTGTGAGGAGATTGTATGATAATTGATAAGGTAAAGGGATACAGTGAAAGATAAGAATACTACAAATACGAATGTTTTACAATTTTCTACAGTAAATAATTATATGATTTCAAATTTTAAATTGCCTCAACGATTTTTCTTACCGTAAATATAATAATGTGTTAAGTTGACAGTTAATTACAAAACGTAATTTAACTACCTACTTTTGGAGTCCAAGCTGGTTTTCTCTTACAATTTATAAGTATAAACTAAAGTATCTTATATCAAATGAAAGGTTTTTTGATACAATTTCGTAATTTTTACACCTAACAACAATGTTATAATACTGTTTGTTTTGATGATTTAAAGTTAATTCCGAAAACAAATATTTTGTTTGTTTCACTACTAAAATTATTACTTTTTTAAATGAAAATCGTTGTATTTACTCAAAATTGTATGCGCTCTCAAAAAATACTAAGAAAAGTAACAACTGATTGGGTTGTTGAAAAGGGTTTAGTTTCCTCCCATTTTTTTTTTTTTTTTTTTTTTTTTTTTTCCTTCAAATTCACAGTATATGAAAAATATATTTTGCATTTTAAGTTATACAAATGTACCTAAAACAAAAACATCATTTTCTATATTTTTAAAATGTCAGCCGTTTAAAATATTAAACTTTGAATATCTAGAAATCGGTTAAATTTACAAAATATTCACAAGAGACCAAATATTTTCCTCTGTCAACTATAAACATTATAGTTTCTTCATTTTCTTGTACTTCAAAGTTAACCGAGTTATCAAGGAAAATCTAAATATTAAATTTCTTGGTAAAAGGAATATTTTTTTCAGCAGTATAAAAATAATTTTTGGTTTGGTTAGACATTCTCCAATTTCTGAATCTTCGCGCTATACAACGATTTAATTCATTAGTTCTAAAATAAAAAGATTCCAAGATATAATTATCAGAATTCGAAAATGTTTTGGTGCTTAGGGTAATCTTGTGTATTTTTGACGATTACCAAGAAATTATTTTTTTTAGTTTTTTGTTGACAACTAGGTTACACTTTGATTGATAGAAAAAAAAATGAATATTACCATTTTATTTCTATCAGCGTTTTTGTAAAGAAAACAGTTTTCGACGTTAAATGTTTTGTACAACTAATAATTTAAAACACACACACACACACACACACACACACACACACACACACAAGTCTTTGTTTTTACTGTAGTAGACTTGTAATAATTTTTTTTTAATGCATGTATTAAATCTGACCTCCATATCTTATATAGTTCATAGTTAAGTTTCGTTTTGTACACATGGCTAGAAGAGAAACCAAGCATTTTCGGATCTTTAATTTCTTTGTCAATCTTGTATACACGGGAAATTATAACATGATTTTCATGACAATGATAAAATGTTTCAATTATTTAGTAAAATTATGTAGGAAAATATCACTACTAAATCACGAATAGAAAATATCTTTAAACTATTATTTTTCATTTTTGGATGCAAGTTGTTATAGTCCAAGCAATCAAGGTTCCATTCTTGAAATTTTAAAATGTAAACATGGATCAAAATATTACATTTAGATCACTTACGAAATTAATTATTTTGACAAAAAGTACTCGGCAATATCTCTCACCATTTCAAAATAACGACAAGATGTCTGCAATATAGAAATTTGTGTTTTTTCTGTATATTGACTACACTAATCACGATATAAAAACTATCAAATAAATATTCAATATTAATAGAACTTTAAAATGATATAACACTTTTTATAAATAATTAAGACCTAAATTTTGAAACACTGAAATGCTTGTAACTCAAACAAACAATTTCCTATCGTAAAATATTTTCCAATCAGTAATAGTTTCTGAATGGGAGCCCAAAATATACACGTTTTAGGAAGTTTTCATTTTACACATGAGTACATTTTATAATTTTGGAAATATAAAAAGTGAAATTCCTATTGTATTAAAGTTGAAACACACGTGTGGGAAAATCGCACGATTTTTACATTCCCACAATTAACAAATTATAACCCCTAAAGAAAATTACATTTTGGTTTTCATTAAAAAACGAGTGAAGTAACGAGGGCCAGCCGGCCCAAAATTTGACTAGGGTCTGGCAGAGCGAAGGACGGTGTAGAAAAGCCATTAGTCATAAGACGGGAGTCAAAGGATTTCCAGAATAGTAGCATTTTCTGTCTAAATAGAACAAAAGAAACCCAAGCTGGGGACAATATACGTTGTGTTCTATTCTCCGATTTTAGTATTATTATAGATATAATATGTTATTAACCTAACCTAACTCCATTGTGATGATTCTTCCAACCACTAATCAAATCTTATTATTGATATATTGTCAGATTTTAGTATTATTATATGTATATTATAATAACCTAACCTGTTTGTGGTAATTTGCAACCACTAATCTAATCTTATTATTGATATATTGTCAGATTTTAGTATTATTATAGATACAATATCCTAACCTAACCTGTTTGTGGTATTTTGCAACCACTAATCCAATCATACATTTGTGTTTACCAAACGGCTTCTGCCGTTCAAAATAGATCAAAATATTTAACATTGGGATAATATTTGTTTTTTATGCCGTTAAAATGAAGAACACCTTCACTTGTCTTTCTATGTAAAACTTTAGAAATAGAGATATTTCAATGTTTCCAAATTTGGAGTCATTATGATTAAACTTTCTAAAATATCGTAAGGTATTTTATTGTTTTAAAGCTCATTAATCATTGATTCTTTATGTGATTGGTTTGTTTTTAAATCATGATTAGCATGGTCAAGAGACAGAAAGAGAGAATGAATAATTGAATTTATTTTAGGGCGAAGTTAGGACCACCTGGTTCTCTCTTCTACTTAAGCCCTTAAAAATAAATACGTCATTTAAAGTACAACACATAATAACAAATTTAAACACAATAGATAACATAAAGATTAGAAGAACAAAACAAACAAGACTTAATTAAATATAAAAATAAAAATTTCAAATTAACCTGAAACGCATAAAATAAATCACAATTTTAAAATAAAAACAAAATTAATATAAAAACTAAATTAATCGATTATATTGTTGTAAAATACTTACAAACATTTACACTCACATTCGTACATCATATGTTTTATAAAAATTGTTTTCTTCGCAGATCCCTAGAAAAGGTCAGGAAACGTCCATGTCATTCATTTAATCCTGCTTAAAATATTTTACAGATTAGGCAGTGGTATCTATGAATTTAAGGGTATAGAGTTCCAGTAACAACACCCCGATATAGTAATGATGTATTATACCTAACAATTCTGCGCTTTGGTATAATTAGCATTGCTAACTTCTTACTTGTATTATTAGCACTTACATTTGAGGCAAAACGAACTTATTCAGGATTCCAGTTTGAAGCACAGGATCCACATAGTTAAAATGAAAAAGATTCTAAAAACAATAAATTAAAAAATAATAACTTCTAACGTGATAACCGTTTTTCACTAGGCCAAACAAAATGAAAGCACACGTCAATGTAGTTAAAATTTTGTCATACATTAATAAGTCTTATAAAAGCGTACCTGTTTAAGGAAATATCTGTAAAAACATCTTTTGTACCCTCAAAGTTACCCTCTATTACAACAATGATCAATATATCACAAATTCATCAACATTTATTTAAGACTATAGATTAAATATTTATTTTACGATATATATTTTTATTTATTAACAATTCTTTAGACTATTATATTATAATTATTTTTGTTTAAAAAAAGGAAATTCTATTTAATTAAAGTAAAATTTTAACATATAAAAAAAATCTATTTATTTAAATAGATTTGACGATTAAAAAAATGATATTGGATTCAAAATATTTGTTTTAAAGTTTTTTTTTTTTTTTAATTTTTAAAATAGTCCCTTAGAGACTGGAGGTTTGAAACTTGGCTAGCTGCACCATCCTTTTAATCACATACAAAAAAATATATAATTTTAGACACACTTATGGTACAAATTTTTAGAATTAGAATTAATTACTTAAGTTATATTATATTAGTGCTTATAATTGCTTTTCGTTTTAATTTTAACTTAATTGGAAATGTATGTAAAATAGACGTTTCTGTTTTGTTTTTGTTTTTTGAAGGGGAATAATAGAGTTGAACTATCTTAATTTATTCGTACTACATTATTGGAACCTGTATAAACTGTAAAGAGTAAAATCTAGTTATCATCTAGTAGTAAAATCTATTTGATAGATTCAAAATGTTTCATTCTCAAAGTTAACTTATTCAATAAAATTAATTAAATTTTTAACTAATTGTATAAATCTTAATAACTGTAAAAAACATAAGTAAACATTCCAGAAATCAATTTTAGAAAGAGTAAAATTTTTATTGAGATAAAATTATAAAAATATAACTTGAAATAGAATTCTGAATGAATGTAGGTTACAGACTACTATATTTTTACTGAAAAAGTAGGCTATCGCTTAAAATTTTCCACTTTTTAACAGTAAAAAATTGTTACAACTAGAAAACAATAGCACATATTTGAAACACTTTTTTCAATTCCAAATAGAAATGAAAATCATATATCATTTTTGTCACTGACAATATACTTATTGTCACAGCAAATTTTAAGAAAATGCATAAATGTGTCAAAAACTGATTTTCCAACTTTTAACATTAAAAAATTGTTATACCTCGAAAACTATGGCACCGATTTCAAAAACGTTTCCAGTTGTAAATAGTATTCAAACAATATACCATATGTATAACTGAAAAGTATGTTGTTCGAAATATGCGGGAAATGTATCGAGAAATGTAAAATTTCCACTTTTTAACAGCAAAATATTATTATAACTCGAAAACATTGCACCGATTTCAAAAACGTTTTCAATTACAAATAGAAATCAAATCAAATACAAATTTTTTCATTGACAATATACATGTTGTCAACTGCAAATTTTAAGAATGTAAGTATTGTCAACTGCAAATTTTAAGAATGTAAGTAATGTGTGAATTATCAAATTTTTAAGAGTAAAAAATTGTTATAACCCAAAACTATGGCACTGATTTCAAAGATTTTTTTCAGTTCTCATTACCTTTCAAATCCCATACCTATTTTGTAGCTGAAAAAGTATATTGTCGCTGAAAATTTTACGATAATGCATTAATTATGTTGAAATATTTTACCTTTCTTAGCCTTATAGAAAAGTATTATTATAACTTGGGAACTATTGAACCAATTTTAATTAAAAAATAGTCTAAAACCTTGCCTGATAACCTATTAACATAGGAAAGAAATGTGCTTGAAATCAGTACATCGGTTCTTGTTTTATACGCTTATAAACGTTATATTAAGACTAAACCTAAAATCAATAATTTGTAGAACAGATAAAAACTAGTTAAATAGAAACAGAAAACTTTATGGTATACAAATTTGATCACCCGCATTGTTGAATTTAAAACGGATAGTTTTCAGATAATTTTAAAACAGATAGTGTGCATGTTGAAGTGAAAGTGTATTCCTTAGAATTCTATTAAGGTTTAACTATCGCAACTACTTTATTTTTAGTTTCTAAGTAGTGTAATTATTGTTTTGTTAATTTAAACATGATTTAGTCTTAAATATATTTATATTATTTCCGTTTCATCGATAATTTCACTACACAATGGAGTGAAAAGTTTGCTATAACAGAAATTTACTTAACAAGTCATAAGAACAGCATACATAGACAACTATCCAAATAGTTGCCTAATGGAACGTTTTTGCTCATTTTTATCAGTTTGACAAAATATTTCTTTTACGTTTAGTTTTGCGTTGGTGTTTACAATTCCTATACTTTTCCTTAATTAAATTTTTAGCTCGATTAAACAATGGGAAATACAAAAAGTCTCTACCGAAAATTCAACCCCCCCCCCCCGTCAGAGTTTTCTAAACTATGTAACTCTTAAACTAATAGGTTTATCAAAAATGCTTTATAATTTTGTGTGGAATTTGAAAACACCATAACATAAAGGGGGTTTCATAATAAAAATTTAAAGTTGGCTGCCATATTGGTTATTGGCGGCCATTTTGTTAGTTTGCAAAACTGATTTTTAATTTCCATGAAAAAGTAACGAAGTTTAACCATTTAATAGTTTACGAGACACCAATGGCGGCAAAGATAAAATGATCACCCTGTATGAAAGTTATAGGGGGGATGAGGGTACAAGACTTGTTCAAAATAAATATATCAGAAAATTAAAGAAGTACTGACAAATGTGAAACTCCAAAGTCATACCTAGAAGCGTTTAAAATGCCACATGCTTATTTGACCCCAAATTTTACAATAAAATCAGTTTAATAAATTTACTTTATTTTAAAAAACATGTTATGAATTAACTATTTGTTACAGAAAATATGGAAACATTTCTTGAATAATAAAGGTATTTTTTTCCAATTTTACATTCTTTAAAATATTTCTTTGTTTAGAATATCTGCCCCACTGTCTGAAAATGACGGTTATCCTGAAACAGGTTTTCCTTTAGATTACTAAATTCCTCTAATGGATCTGTTTTGACAATATTTTCCTTTTTTTGAAATTTTCAAATTATATTACTCTTTATTTCCAAGTATTACTTAATATTATTCATCTTTTGTTGATTATGTTAGGTGTATATTGAAAAGAATTGTTTAATTTTATATAAGTGATATTTATTTAAAAGTATGTCTAAATAAGTTGAATTTTGTTTTCTGGCGGTTTTTGTGTATTGCGTCTTAGCAGAATAAATATTAATACTAAAGATAACATATGCTTTTCAAATATTACATTTTCTTTTGAATACGTTTGGAGAAAATAGAAACTTCAACAAAATAATAGTCTACGTTTTTCATTTCTTAGGTAAAAATATTTTCTAGTAATTCAAATTTGTAAATTTCACGAATGAAATCAAGTTTCCGTTTAGAAAAAAAAATAGATATTGTATTTTTCTTACTGTAAAAACACGAATTTATATAAACGAGGAAAAACCCCAAACCACAAAATAACTACAATAAATAATAGTTATTTTATGGTTTGGGGTTTTTCCTTGTTCATATACAATCACCACAGTGACCTAGTGATTTATTTATTACGATTTTATATGTAAAATTAAAAATCTATTCCTGTAAAACATGATAATAATAACTACAGGTTCAACAAACTAACAAAACAAATATTTACAATAATAACCTATCAAATCTAAACTTACTTGTATCTGCTAATCTCCGCCCTTATCCGTGCAAGATGCAGCAATCAACGAGTCGATAAACAATACAATGACCGCAAACCCGTTAAAAAAAAAACAAACAACCATTCACATCGTAAAAATAAACGCGACAAAACAAGATCTATGTAAAATAATGCAATGGTTGATTCTGTAATGACGGGGTTCACGGAATGCTATGAAGGGAAACTGAAGGTGGATGAAGATACAATAGTGGATGTGCGTGCGCAACTTTTAGCGATGATGTCATCGTTGACCAATCAGAGCAGAATACGCAAGCGCTCTAATGTTACGCCATATGATAGCAGACTCCAGTTAGAGTTGAATCGTTTAAATCGATATTTTCATTAGAGTTGAAGATAGCGAGTGTGTGACAATGCGTAGATGGTTGTGCGACACGTTGTACCCCACTTTTGATTTATTCCGAGACGCTTAGAAAAGAAATTTGCATTACTGACCTCCTAACTTTAACAAGATTCCGATGATTTAGATTCAAACCATATAAATGTTGTAACTATAGAAGAATATCACACAATGATAAAACACAATTTTATGAATGAAGTAAACATTTCCTTTGTACAATACAAGACGACGTTTCAATATCTAAGTCATCCTCAGTTGTCACAAGCACTCTAGGCACGTAACCAAAACTCATTATATACCATGTGTCCTAAAAGTCCCACCCCCCTCTTATTATTTTTTTATTGGAGATAGACAGATTTGCTTTAGCGAAAGTTTAGATAACCAAAGGAGGAGTTTTTTGAAGTATCAACATTTTCAACCCTTACCTCCAAAATGGGGTAGTTTGGGGGTAAGTTAAGAATTTTAAATAGCAACCCCTATTGAGTGATACCTCATTTTAAAGGTCTTTTAAAAATAAGAATAATGGCGCAAACTAGAGGTCTCTAAGTTCATCCTATCCAACATAGCGACCAATCAAATTGTGAATGTTAACCTACAAACTCCAGTTGTTTTTATTACATTACAAACTGCTCTATGTTGGTAAAATGAAGGTAAGAGCTTGTTTTTTTAGCTCAGATTAAGTTCTTGAAATGGCTATCATTTACTTCTTGACAGAAATAGATTATGGACTCAAAAGCATGTTGTACATTTCGTAACATTTCCGGTGCAATTATTAACGTAAAATTCACAATTCAATTGGTCACTATGTTGGGTAGGATGAACTTAGAGACCTCTAGTTTGCGCCATTGTTCTTATTTTTAAAAGACCTTTAAAATGAGGTATCACTCAATAGGGGTTGCCATTTAAAATTCTTGACTCACACCCAAACTACCCCTTTTTGGGGGTAAGGGTTGAAAATTTTGATACTTCAAAAAACTCCTCCTTTGGTTATCTAAACTTTCCCCAGAGCAATTCTGTCTATTTCCATTAATAAAAAATAATAAGAGGGGGTGGGACTTTTAGGACACATGGTATATGCTAATAAAAAAGATTATATATACCGGGTGTTTAAGAAGTCGCAAGAGTTTTTTTTTAGGAATAAACATACAAAATTACAATTTTAAGGTTATGTCCTTACTCTAGTTAACACTTTGGTACAATTAACTGATATATTTCGCTTGGTGGAGAGGTGGTCTGGAAACTGTTCAATGTAAGTATTAGGTCGAGCAATACTTAGGCTACTTGACTACAGTAAAAGCACAACCTTACAATTGCAATTTTGTATGTTTATTTACAAACAAAATATCCTGGGGGGTTTCCAGACTTTTTTAACACTCGGTATATTTTATTGTTGTTTAATTTTTTTTTCTCGTCTAAAGTCAAAAAAAAACTTTTACTTGTCATCTTCGTCCTATAAAAAAGGAAGAAAAGAAGATGAAATAATGACCACTAGCCCGTCGAATATTCTAATAGCGCCAAAGTCGGAAGAATACCAAAGTTTTTCAAAAGAGCCAATACGGTAAAAATGAAAGAGAGGGATCTAACCCAAGAATACATAAAGAAATGTGTACATCCAGTTAGGGTTACTAACAATGGTCACTTCCGTATTCACTGATAGTAAGCGCCTGTTTAATATGTACAGGATGACAGAAATAGGCGTGCTTACTGTTTTATTCCTAAGTACAAAGGTTACAAATTTTTTTAAAAGGTAACCGCCAAGATTTTTTGAGATAAAACTAGAGATAAGTTACTACCAGATTTTTCACACCACTCGCCATTTTTCCAATATGGCGCTCAACTCAAAATGTTTATAGGAACACCTATTTTTTATGGCGATTTTGCATCAAATTCAATATTATACGATTTTTTTTTTATTCTAGGGCATTTTTCGATATCTCCAACTCTTTAGGAGCTACAGACGCCAAAAAGTCGTCTCTAGCTATTTCCAGAGATGATTTTACTTATTTTTAAAATTCAAATTCAGGTGAAGTTTAAACTATACTTTGGGTAACAGGTGTAATAACACTGTTATTTTTATTTCTTCTGTAGACTAAAGAATAAGAGTTATCGATAGAAATTCTGGTATAATAGAGATATAATATTTTTTGGGGAGTAATTGTTCGGAGGTAATTGTCTAAAACATCCACTGGCTTACGCCAGCTCTTTATTATTACTAAAAGTGTTACACCTTGTGATTTAAGGACAAATTGTTTTGCACGGTTAATACTTTTGTTTCGGCTGTAATATCTTATTCACAAGGTTACACCAATTTCAATCACCCTGTATATATAAAGCCTCTAGCCCACGAATAGTTTATCAGCGTCAGGGTTAGAGAGAATACGAGTTGGTCCAAAAGTTCTATATTAAGCTAGGTTCTAACAGGATTTTTTTATTTTTATATATACAGAGTGTTACAAAAAGGTTGGGCTGGCTATGCATTTTCATATTCTATGTGTGGTTCTAAGCTGAAAATTAAGAATACATTTTTTTTCAATTTCCACTTTGTTTAGCAGCTAGACGCCATTTTGTTTTTTTACAAAAACTCACCGTAACTCTGGAAATAGATAAGATATCGAGTTCAAATTTGGAATAAGAATTTATTTTTATAATTTTCAAAATGGCGGACGTTACAAATTTTTAACGTGGAATATCTTGAAAACCGTTAACTTTACAAAAAATGTACGAGAGACAATATATTTTTATATTTTAACAACAGACACAATGTTTTTTGTAGTTTCATTAGGTCAAAGGATAACCGAGTTATCGACAAAAAATATTTTGTTTCTTGTACATTTTTTGTAAAGTTAACGGTTTTCAAGATATTCCACGTTAAAAATTTGTAACGGCCGCCATTTTGAAAATTATAAAAATAAATTCTTTGTATTTGGTACACTTGAAAATCGTAACATACAAAACGTTTATTCCAAATTTGAACTCGATATATTATCTATTTCCAGAGTTACAGTGAGTTTTTGTAAAAAAAAACAAAATGGCGTCTAGCTGCTAAACAAAGTGGAAATTGAAAAAATGTATTCTTCATTTTCAGCTTAGAATCACACATAGAATATGAAAATTCATAGCCAGCCCAACCTTTTTGTAACACCCTGTATATAACCAGTACCCCCAATTTCGTCTTATTTTAACAGTGATATAAAAAAAATGAGAAAAAAATTCCAAGATATATTCACATACTAAATGTGATTAGAATCCACATATTTAGGCTGTAAAGTACTGCACTGATGTACATACAGAGAGACAGACATTCAAAAAACCCTCTTTTCCACTCAACAATCCTCAAAAAGTATACATGTATATAACACTCGATATCTATTATTTGATAACACATAAATTTTAATTATCAGATTTTGCTGAAAATTAAATGAAATATGTCTGGCTACTAAGTTACATTCCTGTTGAATTCTGGTTTTAAAGTTATTTGATAATGATTAATTATTTATATTAATAGGATTTTCGCGATCATTTGTGTATGTGTAAATTAATACCCGACGTTTCGGGAATATTAATCAACTTTCGTCATCACATGTTAAACTTAGAAATTAGAATTGAAAAACACCAACATGTTGGAAACTAAAACTAATTCTAAAACTAGGCCTGAAGGTTAAATACAAATATCCTCGAATAAAACCACAGATCTACTGTACACTAGACAAAGAACGGCAAGCAACTGATTGTTAAAGCTAAGAGAAAGTTTCTTAATCTAGACTACTAGACTATGATGTGATTTTTCAATTTTAAGCTCAAGGTTAAACACTTAAAATGTCGGGTTTAGTATCTCATATACACAAATTGTGGCAAATGTTCCAACCACATTAAACATGGTTATTAAAATCGGTTGAACTATTTTTCTTAAAACATGAAATCACCGTACATCAGTTATTCAGTAGCAATCCTTTTTTTTTCACATTTTTTTGTAAAACAATTAACTCCAAACAGTATTCACCTTATCATTTACGTTTTATTAAGAGATTGGGTTCAAATATTTCTCGTTTAGAGTCAGGGAAACTGTAAACTGATTATAAACAATTAAAAAAAAAAAAAATAAGAAACAATACAACCAAAATGAGATAATGTAGTTATTGTTGTTTAAAGGTAAAAAGTGTAATGACCATAAACAACCGTTAGTCCTGGAATACTTGTAAGAATCAGGATCGAAAAAGAACAAGAGTTGGTCAAGAGAGACTTGATAGGAGAAATGAAAGAGAGGGATCAAATCGAAATCTACATCTACATGAAGAACTGTGCGAATCTAGCTAGATTAGTTCTGGATTGCTACAGCCTTACTGCAACTCACACCAAGACATATGATAACAATTTAATAATTGCACTCCTGGAAATATCTCTCTAGCTACTTTGCAAATACATAAATCCGCCCGTGTAGAAAGACGTATATGTAAATGTATATCTGTTGGACATGACGTCAAAGGATCTGTTTTCAGCTGTTGCATTGGCAGTTTGTAAACAAAGACGAATATCGATTGGCTGTGTGGGAGAAGGAAACGTTGGGGGGGGGAGGAGGGGTACGTGCTACCTCACTTTCACTTTATATAACTTTCTAATTAAAAAGTCAATTATATATAAACTTGCCTCGTCCTTTTTCATTTAAAGTTGTAATTTCTGAATATAGCTATCTACCATTTTGTTTTTGCACAAATTTAATTTGACTTCTAATAGTATCAGTTTGTTTACATAATATAAAATGAAAGCAAACTGTATTCGAAAAGCAGATGTCACCTGGATTGGCAATTTTTTCACTTATGTGTGATGCGTCAAAAATTGATTTCAAGTATTTCGCAAATAAATCCGTTTTGCGATCTCTTTAGTCCAAATAAACGGTACAAAAACATTGCACAAACTTTGTCACTCACTATTACTCAAAAACAAATGAAAAGAATCCAAACTAATCCGAAAATGAAACTGGACTACGGACGTTATTTATAATATATAAAATGATTTATAACCAAGTGATGATCTATATTTTTCGTTATACTGCAAACAACATAAGAAAACTAAAATGTTATAACCTATTTACCTTTAAAAGCTTGCATAAGTTGCACAAGTTTGCAGTTATATAAACAGTATAGCTTACAGTGGTATAGATTACAGTGGTTTAGTTTGTTTTAGTGGTACACTAAATATAACAATGGTAACAGCTGTTTTAACGGTTATTTACAATCGAGAGTATCGGTTGTTTTTATAGATTCATTACAAACGTTAATTAATTCGTATAAACGAAGTAACAGCTGATGACCTCGACTTCAGCTGATGTTTTTAGGTTCTAGGACTAAAACGAATAACTTTATCATCTCAATGCATGTATTGAAAACAGCTGTTTTTGATGCAGTATGATGAAAACATCTTTATTAACTAATTGCTTTTTAACTAGGTTACTCTATACGGGATGTTCAGGAATCGTCTGGCCAAATTTGAAATAATGGTGTTTACATAGGTTAAAATAAAGAAAAACGTTCCAATGAATATATTGTCTTGAAATGTATCTTTTGCATTTATCGGCCATATTGTGTTTTTTAAATAATTATAACTTTTGAAATTATTAAGATTTGGTATAAACAATTTTTCATGATACATTTTTATCAGTATATCAAGAAACAAAACTTTATCTTATAAATTGTAGGAATGATGACTGTTTGAAATTTTTAATGTTGAATATTTCATAAACCTTTATTATAAACTTTATAAAAAATGTAAGAAAATTTGTAAGATAAAGTTTTGATTTTTGATTACCGATAAACCGTTGCATTACAAATTTGTATACCAAATTTCGAATCGAAATCTTAATATAATTAAAAGTTATAATTATTTTTCAAAAAAACTAAATGTGGACAAATTGAAAACTAAGCGATCCCGGACATGATTGTGTTTATAACAACGTTTTTCTTTATTTTCACTCATATAACCAGCAAATAAAGTTTGGAACTACATTTTCTGAACATCCTGTATATTAAGACATTCGTTGAATATACAATTATTTGTTATGTACAACATTTATATTAAATAACAATTTTAACAATTCTTAATTTTATGAATCCAGAACTAAATGTTCTTGTCACTCTAGTGAACCATGAATGGTTTACATGAAATTTTACACTCTTAATATACAAGATGATTCAAGAGGAAAGGGCAATACTTTGACAACTGATTCTAGAGCTAAAAATAAATAAAAAACTTTATATAAACATAGGTCCGGAAGCACTTTTATTTCGAGTTACGACTAGCGAAAGATTTCACCCTGATCTCTTCTCCAAGGGTCAAATTATGACATACTGAAATTCCAGGGACCCAAATGTAAGGGTAAATTTGATGTTTTCTAATTGTTTTTGAACTGAGCAATTGAAAAAATTTCTCCCAGAACTGTACTTTAAGAAGTTTTCGAGAAAATTGGCGTAAAACCCAAAAATAACTGTAAAACAAAAACTCACTTCTTTAGGTTAGACTAAATTTACTTTGCTAAATTGTCAATAATTTAATGTTTATTCTATTTATTTAGATCACTTTTTTTCAAAATTAAATTCTCTAAAAATTTGGTCTAAAACTTTTATTTGATTATTGACAATTTAGCCTAACCTAAAAAAATGACTTTTTTTAATTCAATTTTTGGGTATTATGCCTATTTCATCATAAACTGCTTAAAGTATAGTTCAGGGACCCACTTTTTCAACTTCTCAGTTCAAAAACAATATGAAAACATCAAATTTACCCATACATTTGGGTCCATGGAATTTCAGTATATCATAATTTGACCCTTGGAGAAGAAATCAGGGCGAAATCTTTCGCTAGCCGTAACTCGAAAATAAAGCGTTTCTGGACCTGTGTTTATATAAAGTTTTTTTTCTTATTTTTAGCTCTAGAATCAGTTGTCACTTTCCTCTTGAATCACCAGTAGTTAATAAGCGTTTTTGAGGTTAGTTGTTTGTAAACATTCAGATTAAATGTTTGGCATTGATGGTAGTCTAATAGTAACAGATAGACAGACAGGCAATCCTTTTTAATAAAATGACTTTACTTCGTGCTCTATAGAGTAAAATAAAACTATTTCCATTCTATTAGGAGAGCTTAGAAAGTTACTTTTCACAGTATTTGTAGCGAAAAAAATATTACTGGTCAGGAATAATTGGCAAAAAACTAAATTTAATCATTACAGTTGTCATTAAAAACTCGATCTTTAATCAAATAGACTACTATTTTTTACACTACGGGACTAAAACTTTCGTTGATAAATAATTTTGTTTGTTTTTTTTATTTCCTTATTGGGATACATGAGTGAGAAAGGTTTTAGCATAGCTTATTTTTAAATAACTGTTAACAGATTAGGTGTTTAAAATTATTTACGTTTTGTAATGTGCTTAGTAGGAATTTTAATCTTGAGGTGTTTTGCCATACAGATTTTTGTTTTTGCTTTACAATAAACAATTTAAACTTTTAATCAATGTTAAGTAAGGTCAGTGGCGGCGATAACGGGCCGCGAGCCTTGACCGGGATTTTTCGGGAAATTTTATCGGGACCCAGACCCGCAACGGGCCCTGCCACACGGGCCCCCCTATCATAACAATATTGTTATGAGTATTGTCAAGAAATTACTAAAATAAGGTAAAATGTCTTCAGACAAGATTGTGCATCGTGCATCCAAAACGGCAATAACCATTCTTTTTTTAGAGAGCAGTATTTATTATTTAATGTCATGTTACGAAGTATGAGTATTGTTTACCTTTGGCCGATAAGTAATGCAGCTATCGCTACATCGCGCATCGCGGTGACTCACCGGCTCCGGCCGGCGAAAAGATAAACATCCGGTCCGGAAGGGGAAGGTTAAAAATAGCATCAGGTATCAGGTCAACAAATAAACTTTCATATTGGTGACTCGTTAGTTGTAGTCGAATTTCGGAACGGTAAGCTCGATTTATTGCGTGCGTTCTAAGGGAGAGGGGGGGCGATGAACAAACTTGTGGGGGGGGCGCCGGTTCTTATCTCCGCCACTGGGTAAGGTTACGGTTTAAAAAAATAAGTATATTCCATTCAAGGGTGGTTTGTCTCAAGGACATTACAGTCCATAAGATTAACTCTACACCCCGTTCCCACCCACCCTGTCATTTCAATTTGTTACACGTTCCTTAAATAACATCTCGACATAAATAATAACATTCCTAATTAACTGATTTATTTAAACCAACACACGGGGTTTATTCAAGGTCATACAAAATGGTTTGTATGAATTTTGAATATGTAAGCTTTTGGTTCGGATAAATTATTTATTTCTTATACCACAAGATATATTATAAAGAAAGTAATGTGTTGAGTCAAAAAATCCGTGTCGAGTATTTCTCAGATCAGTTTTAAGTTTAAAAAATGGTTTGATATCTGTAGTGCTCTACAGCCTCTCTTGATGACCGATAATAAGATTTGATATGTGGACATATTTTGACTAAATCTGGGAAATTTGTTTTAAATTTTATTTACCGGGCCTTTATTGTCAAATCCCCAAGAAAAACTCTTTATAGTATGCAGATATAATTGTGATTTATTAAAACATCAGCCGTTATTTCCGCTGTTATTTAGCAACAAGTTTGTTGATTAATTTCAAACAGAAGAATCTAGTAGGCGGTAAACTTGAAGTAGTTTAAAAATTAATTGATATTTTTGTGTTCCGTCAAGACTTTACCTTTACAAAAAAGCATTGCATTGATTCAGTGTTATTCATTAAACGAAGTTTACCAGTAAGAAAGTTTCGAACTCGGGACGTTTTTTAGCGACGGACCGTGCAGCGTATTCGCGTATAAAAAAAAAACTGTTTAGTAAGTTTGAAACCACCGGGTCCGTTGGAGACATCAAGAGGTCAGGATGAATCGTAAGAGAAGGTCTGGTGAAGAACTAAAAGAATCAATTATTCAAAACGTAGCTGAGATAAATGTCAACACATTGGGAAATTTCGCGCTTAGTATAGAGGAAAGACTGCTTCTCCAGATAGAGAATGCCGCACGTGTCGATCATGTCTTAAAACCCTAACAAGTAAGAATTTGGCTTATTTAAATTATATTTTATTAAATCCCGTTATTTTCAAGGGAACTTATGTACTTTATTTTGATCTATGTCAAAAGAAATAAACTATAGCTAATTAAAGTTTTAACTTACTTTTGATAGACCTGGTATATTTCCATTAAAAAACACAAAATGACGATTTTTTTAAAACCAGAGTATAACGATTTTGATCACATTTTTATGGCAACAAATAGGTCACCAACACTCTAAACATTTATTCACGAGTTATCGGTAAAAAAATCGGCTATGGGACTGTTATTAAAGACTTAATTTTTTTATTCTACTAGACCAACCTCATTATTTTTTTTTAATTATTTTGAGTTTAATAATCTAAATTACGAGCGAAATTACAAGTAAAACATATTAAGGTTCTGGAATAATTGACAAAAAACAAAAATTAACTTCTACCACCGTTTTTAATTAAATACGTTTTACGCTACTGACTTGTTTAGACACATGCTAAGCAAGTATAAATATTTTTTTAAGGACAGTTACCATGTTTCAATTTCACTTCTTTTTTTTAACGACCACCAAAATAACAAATTTGGTTGATTTTTGTTTAATTTTATTTGGTTTTGGGGATGGGTGAGTGGCAAAGTTTGAAAAACTTTTAAGTGTTTGGTTTCGAGATAGATTTGACAAATTTTTGATAAACTAATTATTATATTTTATAATTATTATCAAATTCATGTTTAAGATAAAAGGCATTTTGTTTTAAGGAAAGTCGTGCAGTGTTGGAGAAATGAAAAAAGACACGAGCCAGCAGGGAACCACGTGACCTGTAATGTCGCCGGCTTTTGACGTCAGCACCGCTCTGTAATCTCCAGATTAATAAGAAACTTCGATGTCGATGTGTCAAACATCAACTGTTAAAGGTAAATGTAATATACTTGTATATCTTCAAACAAGAATTACACAATAAATCAAAATGGATAGAGACTGATGGAATGAGGTCAGCTTTTAATACAGGGTGATTCACGAAGATAGAAAGAAAATATCAGGACGTCTTCAACTGTTAAAAATAGAGAAAGAGTTCATATAAACACAGTTCCGAAAACGTTGAGTTTCCTGAATATCCGCCATTTTGTTTTTTGTTAAAAAAAACAAAAAAAACATTGGAAATAAATAAGATATTTAGTTTAAATATGGTACACGAATTTTTATTATTACGTTATATTGTTATACAAAACAAAGACATTACTTTGTATATTTTCAAAATGTTGGCCGTTTGAAATATTTAGCGATAAATATTTCGAAAATCTTAACTATACAAGAAACACAATACGTTCCTCTTCTAACGTCAAACAAAATGTTACTTTAATAAGACTACCATTACACCCTTCGAGAAATATTAAAATAGACAGAATCAAGATAAGTTTAGTAAATACGAAACTTAGATACAGAACTTTCGGACGAAGTTAAATATCTAGTTGTTATTCTGTATTGAAGACTCCCCTGGAGTAAAAACATAAAAACTACCTTCTGCAGAAATCAACCGGATCACTTAAGGCTTGTAAGCGACTTCTTGGTAAGAACTGGGGGGTCAGCGTCCAGCTATGACTAAATGGCGTTTTGTTAGGGTAATTAAACCTCAGATACAGTATGACAACCTAGTGTGGTGGAGTTGACTAGTCTACAAAGGCTTTCCTGCCTATGTATCTGAGGAGCTTTTAGAAATAGCAGTAATAGCAGCAGTAATAGAAGTTCTGTTAGGAATAGCTCCACTAGATCTAAGTATAATAGCTGAGGTAATTTTAGCGGCATACAGAAAGGAATTCTCTGGTATGTGGAAAGGAAGCCGTTGGCAAAAAGGGCACGACACCATTTGTAAACACAAATCGTATAATTACGTACTTAGTATGAGAAATGATTATTTTAGTAAAAAACCTTCTGGACTATAGCCTACCATGTAAAAATATCATAGAAGAGAGAAACGATATTGATAGAGACTGGTCTTCAATACAAATAGTGTAGAATACTATATTGACGGATCTCCCACTTACTTCGGTGCAGGTGCGGATATATATGGTAAAACAACCAAGAAAATATAAGTATAGCTTTGGGAAAATACGGACTGTATACTATGCAGAAGTCATGGTAATACTGGAATGGGGACAACTATGCCTAGCTAAAGGATATACCAATGAGCATATCGTTATCAGGTCGGACAATCAGGCTGCTATAAAGTCTGTAAGCTCACACGAACACTACACATCACTAGCGTGGGATTGTCACAGAACATTAACCTAACGTTCAACCCAAAACCAGTTAAAACTCAGATACCAGGTCAGAGAGGATAAGAATGACACGAAAAGGCAGATAAACTGGCGAAAATGGGACCAAGAGATTATTTATAGGCCGAGAACCTGTATTCGGAATAACTAAAGCCATAGCAAAAGATAATCTAAAACAATGGCTAAACTAAGAAATTGATTATCGATGGACAAAACTCCACGGGAAAACTATACGGATTACTGGTCCAATCAGATGTGAAACTCTCTAAATTCGCCACTTCAAAAAGTAAAGGAAATCTGAGGAAAATCTTAAGCTTCGTATCGTGCCATGGTGCTTTCATGAAGCATCTTAACACCATGGAATTATTCCAAGGAAACTTGAAATGCAGACTATGTAATCAGCAACTAGAAACTGCGGAACACATACTTCGAAAATGCTAATCATTAGGGTGTAGAAGACAACTGATCTTCGGCCCAGAAGACCTTTGAAGTAACAAGCAACCTAGCTATGAAAATTCTAACCTTAACCAAGGAAATAGACGTAACCAAGTTAGAAAAATTTAAGAAGTACACAAAACGTCTTATAGGCTAAAGTGTCTAGGGGGTGAAACTCACTTCTATTTATAATAATAAAATAGTCCAAACCTTATGAAAAAAGTTTAGTTTACTAGAGAGAAGATACAGAAATTTGAAATTGTCAAACCAAACCAGAAATCAGTTTAATTAGTGAAAATAATTTTACCCGTAACAAGAAATTAAATTTGTATTATTTATTTTATATGGTGTATATAACTCGCTTATCCTTTGAAATACAGGGAAAAAATAGTTTTTTGTAAACAATTTAACGGCCGCCATTTTGAAAATATACAAATGAAACTCTTTGTTTATGTAAACTTGTTAACCATAAAATAAACAATGCATGTAAAACATTAAAATAAATAGCGTTTGGTGAAAACTAAATATTTAAATATTTTCAAACCTATGTTTATATGAACTTTTTTTTTTTTTGTTAAAACACGTCCTGAAAGTGTGTCCGTAAAATCAATCATCCTGTATATCCCGTAGAAAATTAGAAGATTGTTTTCTACGGGATATACAAAATAAAATCTTTATTTTCGGTACACTTATGAAACGTAACATACAAAATGCTGTACTATATCTGAAATCATTATCTTTTCTATTTTCAAAGATTTTTTTGTAAAAAAACAAAATGGGGATATCTGGAAAACTAAAGATATTCGGAAAATGTTTGTTTCTATTTTTTCTTTATTTTAACCCAGAAAATCATTTCCTAATGTTTGGCAGCTTACTTACGAGACTGTATACACGATTCTCTCACTAGTTTCAGAGTAGCTTATGAAAAAATTAAAACGACATGGCCAACAGTAGTTGTAGAATAAGTACCCTCCGAACAAATGTTCATAAATAAATTTAGTTTAACGAAATTGTAACTTGTTTATAAAGTTGTTCTCTTCCCGAGATAATTTGCCAAAGTTTCTGTAGAGTCCATCCCTCGGGATACGACTTTGTTTTCCCAGTGTTGATCAAATTGACGTTATGGAAGTTATCGACTTATTTTGAACACAGTTCCCAACCTGAGGAAGATATATTCTGATAAATAAAACATCATTGCGGTACAATTGTATTATTTCTTTTTATGGTAAGACAAAATCAGTGTTACGTTTTTTTTGGTAACGTCATTTGATGTAAAAATAATTCAAGAACCAGGATTTGTTTTATATATGTCAACCAATTAGTTTTGTTTGAAAGTGCAGAGGCTACAACCAAATTTTAATACAATTTGTAATATTGTTTTTTTATGAATTTAAAAATATTATTTATTAATTCTAAAACACATCCCTCAATAAGATAAAAAAATAAACAATTATTCCAATAACAATAAAATAATAGATGTCATATGTTATGACATAAATATGATAACATTAAATTTTTTTTTAATTAAAACTAAAAAATATAATATCTTAGAAACAAAATCTTGATAATTTCCCGACCTGCTGTAGAATTACTAAAGGAAAACCTGTTTTGCGATTACGTAAACGGATGTAAGAGTAATGACAGAATCGTATACTGGTAACTTATTAAAACACTTGCTTATCGATAAGATTTTATAAACAGGTGTCCCGAAAAAAGTGGACAGGCTATTCATTTTCTGATTATATTTATGAAAACAAACAAAAAATGTGAAATAATATATAGTGGAATTCCGCTTCATTATTCGTCTATCCTTGATTTCGTTCTTTTATAAAATTTTTACAAAAATATATAAGATATAGTTAAAATTTGATATAAGCATTTTGTATGTTACGTTTTACAAGTGTACCAAACTCAAAGATTATATTTTTTAATTTTTAAAATGGCGGCAGTTAAAAATGTTTAAGTTAAATATCTCAAAATACGTTGGCTTTTTAAAAAAAAACCATTTGTGATAAGGCAGACATCCGATCTGAAGTTAATTTCTTCCTTATTTTAAGTCAGTGCATAAGCGTCACTTCTGCAGATAGGTAAATTTGTTTACCTATTTCAGGGAGATCGGCAAGTAAAAGTGTAAGATACAGTCGAACTTCAACGAATCCCCGTAATAAAAGAGAGGAATCAAATCTGGTAAGCGAAGGGTCGTGTGCAATTGTTCCTGCACGACCAATTCATCGCTAATTAAGGTTTTGCGAAAAGGAGGAAAAGCCCAGTAAAGAAAATGTCATCTTCGTATAACTGTATACTTGGTCTGTTGTAACTTTGCACTTGTTTTTCACAATTTTAACAACGCTGCGTTCGTTACGTTATCGGGATGGACGCCGTTACCTATCAGTCACGTCCGATCTATTTGAAGACTGGATAGCAGTCGGTGAGAGCTACGTTGCCGATTTTAATTTCACTACAGATTCGACTAAGCACAACAAAATTAAACGTAAAGTTTCGATGAATAAAGTATACAATGAGAAATTTTAAACGATATCTAGACTATGAGATCATTTACTGTTTTCTGTATGGATATAAACGAGCCATTTAAATTTCCTAAATCCCCAAATTTTGCAGTCGTTGTCTAGAATATCGAACTTTTTACGAGACGGTTACAGCTACACTTTCCATTTGAACATTTGCTAATACAATCTTAAATCTAAGGCACTTTAAAGTTATTAAAATTAATGAATCTTAAAATATCAGTTTAAAGTGATACATCTTGGAACTTCATGGTATAACTTACGTTGCCATGTTAACACTAAGTGGTAAGAGAACCTCCATCTTCCTACCTATAACAGAAAGGACGTAATTTTGTTAGTAACTTGTATCTATATATAAAAGTATACTGTAGTATATTCACATATATAAATACATAATTTAACATTCATTTATAATAAACATAGTGGAATAAAACTATCGAAAAAAAATCATATAAGTTCGATTCGGGACATTCAAATTGTTTCCTTTTTACTTTGCCCTTATATGCGTAGTATAAATAAAGTTGATTAATTGCCTTTATTTTTATGGACGAAGTTAGGACCATAAGGCCTTTCATAAACTCAACCCGACACAAAATAAATACATACATATATTAAATACACATGTAAAATAATACAAATAAATTTTTCTTATCTAATACAAGATGAGTATAAAGAAAACTCAAACATATTTAAAAAAACAAATCTTATATTTTATTTGTTCAGGAATATCAGAGCCGATGGCGTATTTCTTTACTATAGGGACGATTTTAATTATTGAGATGTCAATTAAACAGTTTTACCTGCAAAGTTACCAAAAAGTATTAATTTTCTTTAGAAACATTTATTTTGTAATAAATTAATCATTTCAATAACATGCCTTTCATGAGTAAATAACATATTTCATAACAGAAATAATTTTAGTTTAAAACAGCTGTTATAAATTCAAGATTAATTTTTAGTGTTGTTTTGTTTGAGAATTTAGAAACATTGCTTAGATTTCGCAAAACTAAACTATTTATATGGCTCATTGTAAATGTGTGAAAATTGTTTCTGTATTTGTTATCTCGCAAAAGTTATGCTGTACATGCTGTATAGTGCTTACTTTATGTGTGTCTTATTGCTTTCACTTTGCAAAAGTTAACAGTTTATATGATATACATAATATATGTGAATATTGCATGGGAGCATAGATATTTAAAATGCCGGCCTCAGGAAGACAGCGGGGAAACCGTTAAACTGGTCGACTAGAAAATGCCAGAAATCTAAAACACTGAATCATTAAATTAACCAACAGGTTCCAATTTTGTATGCCAGCATCAACCTACGACCTCGACATTATTTTTAAAATTGCACTTTCATTTGATATTAACAATGCATATTTTGACGTAAATGATATTTCTGATAATGTAGATATTGCAGCGCTTTGATGTTTCATTGTAAGATTGGTAGAACGTCACCAAGTTGTCACAAAGGATATATTCCTCCCAATCACCGTTTAGATTGTTGGGTTTTTTACCTTTATGCATTTGTATTGATGTGTTTAAAATCTAGAACGAATTTAGTAATCTAAGTAGATGGAAAAGCAATTTTATTGGAGCAATAATACGTACAGGATAGAAGCAGTTTTGTATACTTCCAAAAACAAAATTAACTTCCCTTGAATTGTTTCATTTTTATTGGAGATGTAAGCTATTTTATTTATTACCCTATCATATTCACAACTGTTATAGGTTAAGGTCATTTATTAAATTAGTTAAATAATGGTTTAATACGTTTACAAAGATAGAGAACATTATAAAATGTCTTTTTCAGATTGAATTTTTTTATAAATTGTATAATTTGTTTTTAAGGGGCGTAGTGAAACTGCCCCGCTCATTAAAGAGGATTAGGAAGGGTCGCCTCACAAGACTAGAAATGCTGAAATTGCCCCAATCACCCAAATAATATTGAAAATTTTATTTTACATATTACGCTATGGGACCTAACCTAACCTAACCTTACAGGCTTATATGCTTGATTGAGGTTAAATTTAAACACGTACAACCGAAATTGCGCTCGGGGCAATTTCAGCATTTCTAGTCTTGCGAGGCATTTCACTTCTTGATTCTCTTTAATGAGCGGGACAGTTTCATCATTTCAAAAGTACCTAAAATATCGGGGCAGTTTCATAGTCCCCCGTTTTTAAGTAGTTGTTGTTAATTGTTTCAGTTAACATTGTTCCATTCACTTTGTTTTTTATTTTTTTAACATGCAGAATAATTTTCTAAATACTACATTGCACCAATTTGTAAAATTTGAGTTTATATGTTGCCAAACTTGTATTTAAATGACTCAGCACGGGAACATTTTCCTTTCACTAACTATATGATTCTGAATCAAACACAGGCATCGCCTGCTTATTTATCACCAAATTAAGTTTATGTATAGTAATTTTATTTGTATGTATTCAATATGATTTTTAACTCCACTTTGTTTTTTTTATTTATTTACTGCTCTATTTCATTTGAGATTGTACATTACTATAATACGCAAGTTGTGTTTTGTCTAACTTAGTTATTATAGTGGGGATGAATAAAGGTCCCTGAATTAACAGTATAAAAACAAAAAATCTGACATTGGGATGTTATAAAAGACGTAACTATCAAAATGAGCCAATTTGATTGCGTTCAAATTTTAGTGAAACGTTTAATTTTTTTTTTCTTTTTTTCCCCTTGTTGTTTAAAAAGCGAAAACCCATTCGTTCATCATCGTCTAACAGGGAAAAGTAGAAAAAAAGAACTTAAAATAACGATTTAATGAAAAAAAGGACAGATAAAAGAGAGGAATGTAACTCTAGACTACATGAAAAAAAGTATAGAGTAAGCTAGGGTCCCTTGGGATTGCCACACTCACACACATTATAAGTAACCCTGAAGGTTAAAAAAGAAAAAAAGTCCTATATATACACTTATCCGGAACACCCAACTTCTCTCCATTATATTTTCCACATATACTTAGTATATAGAAAGATATATGATGGGACAAAAATCGATGTTTAGATTTTTGTAGAGGTATCCGTTTTAAGCACCGGTAAGTACAATTTTTTTAAGTTTTAAAGATGTTTATCTTTCTGTACTGAACAGTTCAAACGAGTGGACCGATTTTAATCAAATTTGACATGTAGGCATATTTTGTCCATATTGGGCGACTTTTCATTTTTAATACCTCTAAATTTGGGGGTGGCTGTCAAGTACAAAAAAAAAAGTTATGATGTTTTCACAATCGGTTGTAAAAACCCAAACAAAATGTATGGGTCGCTCATCTCTTCAAACCAACTGGTTCGAGTTGAGTTATTGATAAAACAAATTTAGTTATCTGCCATCGGACTGTAAAAAGACGTATCGTATCAAAAGAAGTCGTAAGTAAACTAATATTACATTGTGACGGTGTCATAAGATCGAGACAGATAGTTCAGCAGGACTTGCTTATCCGTTTTGCCTTACAACAATGAACAGCTGATCGGAACTCCACCTTAGTTGACGAGACTATGGAAGTAAAATAACGAGAAGTGTTCTAACCGTCTAAGCAACATGTCGTGTTGTTAGTGGAGTCGTTTTAGGTTTTGGTTTAAATATTGTATTTCCATAATCACACCTAGTCTCAATAATTATTATTATGTTCATGGTGTACGGGTTTTACCGGAGTCCCAATCCCCAAATCGGACGTGTTGTTTATTAATTTTACACGAAACGTGTTGACGATGGATAACGCCCAACTGAAGTTCTTTGGTTAAATAGTAATTGTGTTGTGTAAATGTATAATTAGTCATTAACTTTAATTCGGTAATGTGATATTTATTAAGCTATCTCTTGAAAGCAGGGTACCCAAAGGTGCATTGGCAAAGGTGCCTGGTGTAATGATTTAGACCTCAAAATGGGCTTGGGTTGAAGTAGTACGTTATACAAAATGTTGAGAGCAGGATAGGGCTAAAGTAATCTTACCGTCACTAATTGATTTGTAAACGTTGCAACAGTTCTGGAATAGTAATAAAACAAAACAAAATTTTAATGAATCATTAATTAAAAGCTCGATTTTAATCGAATAAGATTGACGCTGGAGACGCGTTTATGGTACAAGCGAAGCAAGTTTATCCTTAATTAAATGTTTTTCTGAGACAGCGTCTACGATCCCTTTCCACTTTTTTATTGACAACAACCGAAGTGACATTTTTGGTGGTGATAATTTTGGTTGATTTTTATCGGGTTTTGAGATAGAGTTAAACAGTTTGTGCAATGTTTTCACATCGTTTATTTTCTTACATCCCAATTACGGCTCCATTAAACTTTGTTCTCCCACACTTTCACTACGGTTATATACACCAGGCCTAATTCCTCACCGTCTATCGAATCAAAGTACAAAACACCAACCCTCAAAGACAACATTCATATTGTATGCAACCCCTCTAACCTTTATTTTTTTTTATTTACTAAGTTTTCTTTAAATATCAGAATAAATAGTCGGAGTGTATATTCTAATACGCAGTGCTACCAAATTTTAAGAATTAAATTAAGAGAGGAGAAAATAATTTATGAAAAAAAAAAAAAAAAACATTGCTCATGTGCATGAGCACATTTTAAAGTACATATTATTTACGACTGTAAGAAAATTAGCGCTGTTCATCTCACTGCGGTAGGCGAGGGAAGTTGCTTTGTACTCTCCCCTAAATATGTTATTTTATGTTTTGAAATTTTACGACATAAAAATGATCTTCCCTCTTTTAACCTGCATGCGTACTATAGATGCCTGAGAAGAGTATTAAGAATATGGTAGCCGACAACAATGTCAAATTTGGATTTGTGGGGAATAACAAACCAACAACCCATATATATATATATATATATATATATATATATATATATATATATTCCATTCCTTTTATTACATTTAGATCAACAAAACATGATTTAGATTGAGAAAAAGAGATTAAGATAAAAAATAAAGCTTTCTTTAACAACAAACTAAAACAAAACTAATAAATTGACATATGACATAATAATACATTACTTTAAATTAAAATACACAACAACAGGAAAAAAAACCAAAACAATATTACTTCTAAATCCTAAACAAAAAAAAACTTAAGATAAACAATTTAATATAAACAAAAATATACGGAATGGAATAAAGCAGCCACCATGGGTCTACCCGTTTTGAGGCTGCATATCTCAAGTAAAAAAAGAAAAAAGAAGAAATAACAGAATTCAAGAGACCATCGTTAGCAGTTAAACTATTAATAAATTTAAATTTAATTTAATATTTATTACAAATATTATAATTTGTTAAATAATAATTTGTTCTATGATAATTAATTATGTACATCTATTTCCATCTACGACATAAACATAAAGTGGTAAAAACTTACACATACGTAACACACAAACACTCACATACCATAATATAAAAGGAGGTGGAATTGGATAGGCCACACAATGCTGAAACTGGTCGAAGACATAGCGAACCAGACATTGTAATAAAATTCGGCTCGAAAGAAGAGTAAACAAAAAATATTTTTGGTAACGTGATCAGTGCTCTTTACCACACTGATATAACTTTATTTCCAAAAGAGATTCGTTAGTAAATATCAACGAATAGTCCTAATATTCTTACACCCCCTTACACTTTATTTACAAAACCAAGGACTGAGACCACCCCTAATATCACATTTGAATATGTAATGAAACATCAAACAAAAACATCCACAACCCTGCTCTGTAAACAACCCCCCCCCCCACCTCTTCAACCTTGGTTAAAATTGTGAAATATTTCTACGTCAAATACAGTTCCGTCGGATCAAACTGTTATATTATTTTCTTTTAAATTTGGAAGCAACAGAATTATTTTTATTAATAAGTTACTATTATTATATTATTCTGTAATAAGAAAGAAATAGGATTTTATTTTCCGTTAAAACAGAAATTTTTTTTTTTTTTTTAACTATTTAAGTTAGTAATTTTTACTCAGAAAATATAGGGTAAGTTTGATAATCGTCAAAGATATCGACAGCGTTTTTTGACTGGTCTTAACGTTTCACGGCCTTAGGAAAAAATTATTTTCGACACGTCTTCCGTAGTTGTTGTAATTGTCGTCTGTACACAAACATGATAACAACCACAAAAAATAAGATTAACATATTTGATATAGAGGACAAATATTATGCTCCTGTAGAACCTTAATGAAATTCAGAAAAATATAATTTTAAATGTCAAAATTGTGGTCATTTTAAACAGTTCAATATTCATATCTTGTGTGATATTCAACTTTTAACATAATAGATTAATATTAACATGGTTTAATCGGACATTTGCCATCATTTGTATATACCATCTGTCCATAAAGTCCCACCCCCTCTTATTATTTTTTTTTTACTAATGGAAATAGACTGATTTGCTTTGGGGAACGTTTAGATAACCAAAAGAGGAGTTTTTGGAAGTATCAAAATTTTCAACCCTCAAAATGGGGTAGTTTGGGGGTAAGTCAAGAATTTGAAATAGCAACCCCTATTGAGTGATACCTCATTTTAAAGGTATTTCAAAATAAGAATAATGGTGGAAACCAGAGGTCTCTAAGTTCCTCCTACCCAACATAGCAACCAATCGAATTGTGAATTTTACGTTAATAATTAGACCGGAAATGTTACGAAATGTACAACAAGCTTTTGAGTCCAGAATCTATTTCTGCCAAAAAGTATATGGTAGCCATTTCAAGAACTTAATATGAACTAAAAAACAAGGTAAGGCTCTTACCATCATTTTACCAACATAGAGCAGTTTGTAATGTAATAAAAACAACCGGAGTTTGTAGTTTAACAAAGCAAGTCTGTCTATTTCCATTAATTAAAAAAATAAGAGGGGGTGGGACTTTTAGGACACATGGTATAAAAACTAATACACGACGTTTAAATCAACTTTCGTCATCAAGTTGAAAGTCAGAACATAAACGAAAAAAAACACAAACATAACTTAGTAGCCTGTAGCCTAGGGCCATGTAGGAAACTAAAATTTTATTAAATCTATAGCCTAAGAAGAGAAATAAGCTTAAAATTAAGCTGAGCAGTTAAAGCTAAGATTAAATATAAACGTGACCATAAAAAACCACCACACATGACTACACTACACAAAGGACAGCAAGCAACTGATTGTCAAAGAGATGGAGAAATACACAATTACAAATGTCCGATTAAACCATATTCATAATATAGACAATCCATCAATATGAAATAAATTTAAAATACTAAGTTAGATAAAAATTTGCAGATTTCAATTTTGCATGTGATGGTATCAACCCAATATGTTCAAAACTCTGAACAGTATCTGGGTCCTTACGGGCCCTTCACTCGCTAATGTCTTATATCTATGACCCTGAAAAATGTTGTAACTATGCAGATTTCATATTTTATTTGAAAGCAAGTTTTGAAATTTAAATTGTGACAATAACTTAGCTACTTTTCATCGTAAGAAGATCAATCGATACTACTGTATTATATGAAGAATTGAAATCTGCAAATAATTGTCTAGTATTGTCACAATTTAGACAACAAAAGTATTGTTGTATGATAACCCAGCATAAACACAAATTCATGCAAGTTTCATTCACACATTCAGAAACATACAGAATATAAGCATATAGGTTAATTAAATCTCCACTAATAACCTATAATACAATTAATTTTTTTAATAAAACATTATTAATGAGACACTTTCATGTTGAATTCTACTACTAACCCTAGATATTGTAAAATAACTTTTATTATTAAAACAAATAATAATTATTATATTTTCACATTTATAAAGCCATTATAAAACATTCTGGAATATTATCATATCTATTTCAATTTGAAGGTAATATATTAAATTACTCGGAGCAATAAATAAATAAGTTTTTTGGAACTACACCAAATGCTTTCTGTAAAACAATGAATCCACCTCTATGTGTCTTGGAAAATTCACTATTTAATATCTTCATTTTAGAAAACAACCCAACTATTTAGGTCTTTTAAGTGTATTGTGTTATTGTTTAGTGTTACCATGTATTTTTAAAGAATTGATTTACTTTACAGGTAAACTATTCAACTTTATAAAATGAGTGATGATTCAAATTCTATATTTTTGAATCTTAATGGGTGGACTAATATAATTGAAATATAAACGCCATTTTTACCAGGTTTCTTATGCAATTTTAGATCTTAAAATAAATACACGTTCAAAAGTATTGTTTAGGCAAATACAAGATGACAAAAAAACAAACTAGCATCTCATCCATTTAAAATTGTAATTAATAATAGTTTTAAAAGGGCAACTTTTAATTAAATTTGGTATGAAGTAATATGTTGACCATTTTCCGTTAACTTAAAATTGGAGAGTAGCAGCCATAACAAAACGAAACATAAAATTTTCAGGAAATCAGGTTTAATATTTATCATTTAGTATAGTCTCTCAGCACCCAAACAATACATATTGGTTGCCATCTCACCATAGTTGGGTACGTTAGTTATCGGGAAACAACGAAAAATAGCTATTGGGTTGTTGTAAAAGGTGAAATTTGTTAAAATAGACTCTACACCAATTTCGTGAACATTTAGGGAATTGTGAAAAATAATGCCCCAAACTCGTGTGCAAACAAGCAAATAAAAATATTACTTCAGGAATAAATGGCAAAAAAAACAAAAAATGAAACATGACCGTAATCAAGAACTCTTGAAGTGTGAAGTACCTCTTAAACTCACTTTAAAAAATTTGGAGTTGTAAAGTCGTTACAAAAATATGCATGGAGTGACAATCCCGAAGTTTGTAGCTAGTTCTACACTTTTTTTCACATATTTTTGGCTTAGACCCATGTTTTCCAAATTTTCATCATGTCTCTCTTGACCAACTCTTGTTCTCTTCCGACCCAGACGCTACTACAGTACTAAAACACTACGGGTCTTTATTGTATCTCCTTTTCTTGATTTTGTTTATAAGGCAATAATGAACGAGAGGTTTTTCTTTTTTAACAAAAACAACAACACAATTACCTTTGGCAGAATCGCTTTACACCGTACTACCAACAAGAAAAAAAAATTCAAGTACTGTGTGTACGCCTACAAATTAGCGCTGTACCAACGTTGCGGTGAACAATTGAAGCTTCAGCTTGGTTTCCTTCAACCCTTTTTAGTATTCGTCGTTTTTGCTTTAATGTTTTGACAATTTTACGCTATATAATTTTCTCCATTCTCATTTCCTGTACTTAAAAGTCTAATTAGAGCTGTTTTATGAGAGAAGGGTGAAATTAAAGGGTGGCTGATTAAGTAAATTTACAATGGATACACAATGTTGTGAACTTGTAAATTTGGATTAGTTTAAAATAATTTAAAATTAAAATTATATTTGAATAAATTTTCTCACAAATAATTAATTCAAACGCGTGTCAATAACAATGCCTCCATCTTCAGTGAAGCAAGTGTTATAATAACCAACCTTCGTATTGTACCTTCAGTTACAGTTGTCTCCAAAGATGATGACATCGCGATAGATTTAATAAGAATATAATTTGTAAGAAATTGTGTTCTTTTTTTTTAAATTTTAAGACTTCTTACAAGTCAAACTTAATATTTAATTTTAATGAATTTTTTATTTTATTATTATTATTTTGCAAGATGTCAGTTCGAAACATTAATGGGTACATTGATGTTGTGAAGGTCTGCTCGGTTACTAAGTATACTTATATTCACACATCAGTTTTAGTGACAAAAATGGATTATTTTAATCAGTAAAATTGGAGAATCTTTATATCTTTGCAGAGAAAAAATACTTTACAATATTAACACAATATCAGACAAATTGTCTACAATATAACTCTAAGAAAAAGATTTTTTCGTAATGTAAATTATTGTAGATCAGAAGAAATTCAAATATTTTAAAATATCTTGAGAAAAAAAGTCAAATTAAAAAACATTATAAATAGAATAAAAATATTTAGCATAGAATAAGAATTTTTTTTTAATCTGTTTCGATGGAGCCGTTTAAGTACCTTGCACCATGAAGCGGATTATGTTCGCCGAAACGGATGTAGCAACTTCTACAACCAACGGATTGTAGGAAACCAAATAATGTATTTCTAGGAATATAACTAACCACTCTAAAGGCAAAGAATAAGTTAATCGTCACTTTTCATGGCCTCAGAAAACCGTAAAAGATATTTTTGACAACGTCCGATCGTTGATGTCGTTTGTACGTAAGCACGGCATCGACCACAAAAAATCATTATAGTATTATAAAATTTGGTATAGATGACTGTAGAGTGCTCACACAGAACCTTATTCAAATAAAATCGATTAGAAAATGTCAAAATGGTGACCATTTTAACCCGTTTTTGGTGCCTTATCTCGTGTATTATTAAAATTATAACACACTAAATTAGATATAAATTTGCAGATTGTAATTCTGCATGTAATGTTAATAACCCCAACTCTCTACGACTACAAATAGCGAAATTGTTGTCAAAAACGTAATTTTGAACTCCGCCCAAAATTTTGTAATCGTATATTTACTAGATAATGCATTGCCAGTCACCGACACGGGTGTAGCGAGACACTGCGGAAATGTTTAATATATACACATGTATGTGGGCGTTAGGATCAAGCCAATTTCAAGAAAGTTATGATATACACAATTATGATATTTAGACATCTCTGTAACCACTGTTTTAAACAAACTTACCCTACTGGGATACCTTTTGATCTACTAATAAAGTTTAACATTTCTTATAAAACCCAAAAAAAAGAAATTTCGGCATTACATTTAGAGGTTATGTTTGTATTACATTGTTAAATGGGACATTAAGTACCATTATGGCATCCATAAAGTTGTTTTTCATTTGATTTTTAACAACAATATTCTTTACAAGTGACTTTACATAAAAGTTTATAATCCGTCACATTTCACCAATGTTTTATCAAAATCTATTGAACATATTGTGAGATACTCAACCAAGACTTTTCCAATAACTATCTCTATAACCTGCATTTTTTAAATTTGTTTACGATTATTTGTGTTTGTTTAGAGATTGCTTTCTGTATCTTGGAAAGTTAATGTCTTTTTTTGTGTGTACTGTTTTGTCGACGTAACATAAAATCTCAAATCTTTTTCTTCAACAGACAAACCAGTTTGAGTGATTGACGCAATAGTGAGGGGGGGGTGGTGGGGGTGCATTTCATCAGAAAATGGACGGATTAAGGAAAAGGATATAAAATCCCGAGATGGAAGTAGATTTATCGATTAGAAGCAGAATATATAAAAACTGTATTTTACGATAGCAGTAAGTGATATTCACGAGCTGTATTACCATTTCGTAGCGATAAAAATTGATCGAACACTTTATTTATATTTAATCATTTAGATTATAAAATAAATTTATAAGAACGGAAAAGATGATCAGGGCAGACGTTAATAGCAATTTACAATCATGGAAACTCTATCAGCGAGTCGTTTATTTAAAGTCGACTTCATCAAAGTGATGCACTAACATGCCTCCTGTTCAACATTGAACTGCAAAGAGGTTTTTTTGGAGTCAGGCTTACAAGCCAACATAATATGTTTCAAAGCAGTGCAGATGCTGACCTACACTGATTATGTGGACCTTATTGTAAGAAGTACGAGGTCCATAGAAGAGTCCTTTTCAATGGACAATCGTTACTTTTTCATAGAATTTAAAAACACGTTGGCGGAATTAGGTTATTTTTGGTTGTTGTAGACAGTTACCAAGAAATTATATTTTTAGTTTTTTATTCTCGATAAATCGATTATTCTTTGATCTAAAAAAAACATCATTTTGTTTTTCGTTAAAAGACGAAATATTTTTGTATCTTGTAAATATTTTGTAATAATGTTTTGTAAGATGTTCGACATTAAACATTTTCAACGTCCTTCATTTTGAAAATGTACAAAATAAAGTCTTGTGTTATGGTATACTGGTAAAAGGTTACATGAATAATGAGGGTACCAAATATTCATTCAATATGTAATCTACTTTCAAAGACATATTGTTTAAAAAAAACAACATAAAATGGCCGACAGACTGGAAACACAACGTTTCTGGACTTGTGGATATATAAACTCACCCCTCCCTCCAGTTTTAGCTCTATAATCAGCTCCCGAAATTATACCGTGCAATTTTGAATCACCCTGTATATAATCACCTCATACCTTTACATGCAATGGAACATGGCGAAATTTTAGAAAATTGATCTAATTTAACAGGCATTCAAAAAATTATAATTTTTATAACAAAAACTTTAATAAATTGAATTTAAGGAAATATGAACTAGCAAATAAACTACTGTAGTTTTAAAATCTAAATTCCCTTTTGTCCTAACTGTAGATAAATCTTCTTTTCTTTGACAAATCTCTTTGACAAATTAATATTGATTTTCTAACATCAGCTCATCACATTGTTTCATCGTTCATTTATAATTTTTGAATAAATTGAAATTTTCTATTGTGCTATGAATAAGTTTGTAATAAACTAAATGTTAGGTAAAACTTTTCAATCACTGTCATCAAACTGTCGTCTTCCACTTTCTTGAATCATAGCACTCTCTTGGTGAACATTTTTACTTAGTTGCAACTGATCTTGCAATGTAGCATCACCTCCACAACACACTTGAGTATTGTACGTTTGATTTCCATCTCAATTCTGACTCTATTTTCTGCCCACCTTGGGACACTCAAAGTATCTCTGGCGTCGTCGTGAAAAAATCTTAACTGATATGCGGATTCTGCACTTTGCCCGTGTATGAAGATAAGTACGATAGATTCTTGTTCCGGTTCATGTAAGAATTTAAATCTCCGAACTTACCATGTATCCATTGCTCTATTTTGGTTATCACCCGAGCTGTCTATCTTCCACTGTTCTGTCCCCTCGCCCATTGCCAACTGCGCATGGTACTTATTCTACCGTTCACTGCCACCTTATTACCTTCTATTTCCGCTTTTGTCCCGTGCAATAAGGTCCCAAAGAAAATTGCAAACGTAATATACTTTACTTAATGATTATAATGAGTGTTTCCCCAGCTAATTATTAGTTTGCCTGTATATTACGTTTGCTCATCCTTCTTCTTCAGAGATTCCTTCAGCACCCTGGAGACTCATCCTCGCCAATCATCTCTGACTATCAGCAAAACCTCCGGCAGTCCTTCTTTGATCAACTGATCCTCTACTCCCTCTCTGCAGAGCTTATATTTATAGTTCCTGCTTACTGACGCCTCTTCTTGCTTGCAAGGCAAGCAATTACATAACTTGTTCAAGTTTGTCACAATAGTTGATACTCTGGCTTCTTACTAAGAACTTGGACAATTATTCCAATATCTATACCTTAATTTCTAACATAGGAACATAACACCCAGAAAGCGCTTCTTCTATGTTGGAACCTCAAATAACTTTTGTATTTTTGTAACTTCAAGCGTCAGTTTATATTTCACAACGATGTAAAAATATAGTATATATTAGAGCCATGGGAAGATAACGCTTGCTTGCCGACTGTCCACGAACCTATTTATTAACTGACGTACGTATTCAATTTTTCTCTCAGAACTCAGTTGTAGTTAGTAAATATGTGGCAATACTGAGGGTTTCTACCTGGATCTACACCATTCTTTATGTATTCTTGGGTTGTTACAATAGGTTTATTTACTATTTGTTCTACAGCCAATTTATCGGGTTCAATAGATAAGTAAATTGATTTGGTGGTTAAGTTATCCGTATATATTTACTATAATTCTTCAACAATTTTACAAAACAACCTGTATGTTTTGGTGGAATATCTTAAACTATTAATATAATGGTTTCAATATTCTAACCCGGAGCGAAAACATTAATTGTGACAAGAAATTGAATCAAGATAATTTCTCTCTCTCTCTCTTTCTCCCCCCTCTCTCTCCCTCCCTCCCTCTTCCCAAGGAAAAATATTCACGTTTTCGCTAACTTATCACCACAGCTTTTATAATTAATATTTTATAAATATACTCACACTATTCATATTTGAAGGTAAATTTAAATTCACAGTTCTCCCATTCTCTTGTACAGACAAATACAACCCGTGTAGATTTATTACAACAATATTTGTATAATTTTTAACAAGCGAGAAAGCAAAACATTTATATTTCCGTAAAACCATTTAATATTGTTCTATAAATAAATATTGGAAACTTTTTGTTCAGCGTGTAAACAAAATACTGCAAGCGTTAACAGTAACAAAACATAACAATTTTAACTAAACGGTAGAATGAAAATAAAATAAAACAGCACTTGACTTTAAGTAGAACAAGGTGTTTCGAATAAAATGAACGGTGAACTTTCATTGGATACACGTTAATTGTTGTACGGAAATAAAACAAAAACTTGCGCCAGCCTTTTCACTCAAAACCAATTTTTAAGTTAACAAATAATATTTATCACCAACTCTCCACAAATATTGGTTTGAGAATTGTAGTTTTAAATGTATCAAATGTTTCAAAAACACTGCATAAACTTTCTCACTCACCCATCTTCGCAAAACCAAATAAAACAAACCAGAACTAATCGACACCAAAAATGTTAGTTCGCTAATTGTCAATCAAAAATTCAAATTCAAGACTCTGTTTTAGCAAAAAATGATTTCTATATTTACGGAGGGTGTATGTAAACTTGCTTAGCATCTGCCACAATCAAATCTGAGCGAAAACGTCAAACGTTTATTTTGTTTTCTTTGTTCAAAAACCTCTAGGTCATTATCGCCTTATAAAAAACAGGAAGAAAATAAAATAAAGGCCCCTAGTCCACGAATTCTCAAATATCACGAGGATCTGAAGAGAACAAGAATTTATCAAAAGAAACCTGATAGGTAATTCGAAAAGAGGGATCTAAAACAATACTACATGAAAAAAGGTGTGGATCCTGCAGGATTGCCATCCTTGTACACACTATAGTAAGGCCCTGAGGGCTACAAATTTAACAACGGAAATGTACGTTCATAGTTTTTTGCCAATTATTCCTAAAACGTAATATTTCTTTACTTCCGATTTTTAAAATTGGTTTTTGTAGTTAAACAACACATTTCATTACAATTTGAAAGAAATCGGGCTTATGCGTCAAGGCCAAAATTTTATATTTCTTATATTCAAGGTTTTATGAATTGATAACGAAAGTTGATCTATTATTCTTGAGACGCCGATTATTATGACTATAAACTCACGCTCGCAAATGACCAAAAACCTAAACCAACAGCGTGTTTATATATATTAAAAGAAACTGTTGGCATGCCCACCCGCATGTACTCTCCTTGAAACTATCCTGGATAATAAGAGATAAATCTGTAAAGTGTTCATCCTCCCCCCCCAACACAAAGCAAAGGTTTTTCGATTTTCCTTTAATGAAATTACGACAAAGAAGTAAAAGGCAGAACGCCAAATGTTGGGGTGAGACTAAAACCCTTGCCAAAGTCCTTCGTGGTCTTATTAAATCTATTGCTGTGTCATCGGTAATTATTCTTATTGGAAATGTGGTCCTCTTTAAAAACATATTGAGACATATTATTTTCTTTAGGTCCCTAAACTGATAATATATATTACATGATATATATATATATATATATATATATATATATATATATCATGTAATAAAATATTTCCATTCTTGTAATACAGATTTTTTTCCCTAATTTAGAAATATTTAATGATTACTTTTTCCAGTAACAACTATGGAAGTTATAGTCCAGTTGATCAAAAAACAACACTTTCTCAGCACAGTTCTTACTACCGTTCACTGATTAAACTTAACCAAAAATAAATAAATAACACTTTAAAAGCTACTACCCTATTGTAAACAACCAACCCACTACTAGATAAAAATAATAATGATTAACAAAAATAACATTATAGCACCAAACTTAACACATAACAATATTGAAATAGCGTATATCCTTTATGAAAAACAACAAATGCTTAACATTGACAGAGGATGATCTTACATTTTGCAATTCTTTAAGATTGTGAGACAATTGATTATGTATTTTAAACACAAATAACCAAAGGACTCTATGAAAATTGATTTTTTTTTTCATTTTACAATTTCAAATTTTGTTTGGTTGTGCTCATTGTGTTTTAAAAGGGCACTTTGACAAGTGAACATAAAATATACAAAACAAATATATTACACTAACTATTTTACACAACTGTCTACAAAGTTAAACAAATTGACGTTCGACAACATGGAATTTACCCAGCATCAATCATACAGTCGGATACTCTAAAAGTAACACCCAAAAGTTGGATTCTTAAGCCCTGTAGGAAAAGTTAAATTGTATTGATAGATCGAGGGATTTCGAGGCCGTTTAAATCTGTATACCATGTATCCATAAAGTCCCACCCCCTCTTATTTTTTTTATTAATGGAAATAGAGCGATTTTATTTGGGGAAAGTTTAGATAACCAAATGAGGAGTTTTTTGAAGTATCAAAATTTTCAACCCTTACTCCCAAAATGGGGGAGTTCGGGGGTATGTCAAGAATTTTCAATAGCAACCCCTATTGAGTGATATCTCATTTTAAAGGTCTTATCAAAATAAGAATAATGACGTAAACCAGAAGTCTCTAAGTTCATCCTACCCAACATAGCGACCAATCGAATTGTGAATTTTACGTTAATAATTACACCGGAAATGTTACGAAATGTACAACAACCTTTTGTGTCCAGAATCTATTTCTGCCAAAAAGTAAATGGTAGCCATTTCAAGAACTTAATATGAGCTAAAAAAACAAGGTAAGGTTCTTACCACCACTTTACCAACATAGAACAGTTTGTAATGTAATAAAAACAACCGGAGTTTGTAGGTTAACATTCACAATTCGATTGGTCGCTATGTTGGATAGGATGAACTTAGAGACCTCTGGTTTGCGCCATTATTCTTATTTTGAAAAGTCCTTTAAAATGAGGTATCACTCAATAGGGATTGCTATTTAAAATTCTTGACATACCTCCAAACTACCCCATTTTGGGAGTAAGTGTTGGTAATTTTGATACTTCAAAAAGCTTTGAGTATCTAAACTTTCCCCAAAGCAAATCTGTCTATTTCCATTAATAAAAAAAATAAGAGGGGGTGGGACTGTATGGACACATGGTATAGTAAAAAGTCCTCACTAGCTTTGCTCGCAGACCTCGAAGCTATAAATTTGTGAAGAAGACTCGACTCACTATGGTCCTGTTGGTGATGCGCCACTGTCGCGACAAATTTTCTTGGCTGTTATTATGTACAGACGACAACGACAGACGGACAGCTAAACAGAGGTTGATATTTTTGATCTCCTAACGGGCTTTGTAAATGTATGCACTCGCTACGCTCGTGTCAGTGTATCAACACTACCAGATCTGGTAACTATACGAATACCAAATTGTCTTAGAAACTAAGTTATACAATTTTTTAGAATATCTTCACTATTTGTCGCTGTAGATAAATGGGGTTGGTTTTATTACATCCAGAATTGAAATCTGCATTTTTTCGGATCTAATTTAGTGTGATATAGTCTAACTGGAATAACGCACGAGATATGAACAAAATAACGTTTTAAATGGTCGTCATTTGGATACTTTTAATTAGATTTTTCTGTATAGTGTTCTATATGAGCGCAATATAATCGCCTTTACAAAATTTCATGTTCCTATCTTAATTGTTGTGGCCAGTATCGTGCTTAGATGACGGGCATGGCGCAAATCTCGTTTTAGGGAGTCCAGAGGCCATGAAACGTAAAGATCGGTCAAAAATGGTGATAAAATCATTTTGTTTGGATTACCAAACATACGCTATACTTGGCGTACTGGGTTACCAATAGCAAAGAGCAGTAAAACACCGCTTTCCCCTTACCCTACCTCATCTTTAAAAACAGATCCATTGTTAAATAAATGTAATAACATACCACACCGACAGTCATGGAGAATGGAATGTTGTTAACCGCGGATAATGAACATGCGTCATTTTGTAGAAATAAAACTTGCGATAAAACGTTTATTATGACATCACGTAAGGGTAATAACATTGATGGAGGGTCAAGACATTGCCATAAAAATAATGTTTTATGGTTAATTTATAGACCCGCAATGCACTGTACTATATGGAAGACAGTGCAAACAAATATTTCCAAAACACTGCACTAAATCAGTTACTCGCCCATTCCAAAAACAAAATAAAAACTAAATTAAACTAATCAGTAAAAATATCTTTTCCGTTGTTGTCAGTAAAGGTAGAAATACACATTTTATAAAGTATAAAGTAATAAGGACCACACTTACACGGACATAAACACAAATTTGCAAATATTACACGAAACCAATAAAGCCACAACAATGGATATATTAGAAGAATTCCAAATATATACAGAATATAAGAACAACCCAGACAACATGTTAAATGACAAACTGAACTTTTCTTCCAACCCTATATATGATATAATAACAAAAATTAAAATTAAATAAACATAGCAAACATGTCTACATTTCATTTCAACTAAACTTAATTATCAGTATCATACTGATAACTGCTGTATAGATCCAGTACCATACCTGCAGCTGGACAAGTAAGACCTTATAATATGGCCACAAACAGTTTTATTATTTATGTACGACGAGTCATATTCTGATTTTATATGCGTTAGTGTTGTGTTGTGTTACGTGTTTATGTGTTAGTGCGGGCCTGACGAAGCCGACAGTGTTCAGCGAAACAGCGCTGTAGCCATAACTATAATACGGACTGAGGACAACCTCTAAGGTAATTAACTATATTAGAAATAATCAATTTACAACAAGTACGAAATAACACGACTGTTCAAGAAGTATCGTTGGCAAATTGCTTACACTTTCTTTAATTTCATTATTCATACTGAGATGCTTTTCATGTTTAATAATTATTGTGGACACCCCCAGAACCTGGGATTTCGGACGATAATGTAGGACAACTGACACAGTCACGCTAGCGTAGCCCAAAAAGTCTCCCGTTCAACGCAGTTTGGAATTTTGTCATTTCCAAAACATATTTTTCAGAATGTGTATCATGAACTTTTGACTTTGTTACGAAATCCAGCTTAAAATTGAAACTAAGCAAACACATATCCTACACGAGTTGAATTTACTGTAACAAATTATTGAATGTAATAGGTGATGATTAAAGTTACCCTAACCTAACCTAGCAATTCGTACGATAATGTGTGGCAATTGAGAAAGTCACGCTAACGTATCCCTTAAAAGTCTACCGCTCGACGCAGTTTGAATTTTGTCGTTCTTAAAACAACTGTTCAGAACATTTTTCTTGAACTTTTAACATCGCATTGTTACAAAATTCAACTTATAAATTGAATTTAGCATGCAGATCGTCTTATACAAGTTGAATTTGCTGTGACAATGCTGAATGCAATAGGTGGAGATGAAAGTTACTTAACATAACCTAACCTAACCTAGCGTATCCTTACTTAACTAAACACATCGTACGTTAATGTAAGACGATTGAGACAGTCACGAAAGGTAGCTTAAAAAATCGACCACTCAATGCAGTTTGAATTTTTCATTCCTAAAACATTTGTTCAGAATGTGTTTCATGAACGTTTGAACATGCATTACTACAAAATCCAGCTTTAAAATGAAATTAAGCTTGCAGATTGCACTACAGAAGTTGAATTTGTTATGAAAATGCTGAATGCAATACGTGGTGATGAAAGTTACCTAACCTAACGTAACTTCCTAAACTAACTAAACCATTTTCAGTGATGAAGCAACTTAACACATAAATGCCTGTACAACTGTAACATCTGATAAGCTCAGCATGCAAAATGACATTCTCCGTGTTCCTCCTAAGTTAAACGTTTAATATGGAATACGTTATTGAGTGGTGAGTTCATTCATATTTGTTGAGAAAACAGGTGTTGCTTGGACATGCTCGAATTTTATGTTTACCCTCACAATAATAAATAACTGACATTTTTCAGAAAGACAGTTCGCCACTAAATTACAATTTCAATATACGTCAAGCTCTCTCAATGACAGGTTTCCTGGCTGTTGGACTGGAAGGAGTGGCCCTGTTTTGAGGCTACCAAAGATCATATAGATGAGAGCGCTCGTATTGAACCTTATTAGGGAATGTAAAAACCTTAATTATTTTGTTATAAAAACAATAGTTTACCTTAACCATAACTGTAGTTATTTTACCTCGAAATGACTGAAACCATTTGCGATGACGTTGTTATTTACGGAAATTAAAATAAAATTATAAATTTGTATGTTTAATTCGGGAAAATAAAATTTAACGTGGCTGCATGGATCAGTTTCGTTCTGGTATTAATAAAACTCGCAGTTTACTTCGTCAAAACACTTTTAATTGCTACAAAGGATAATTTCCCACTTACAAAGCTAAAGTCGATACAGGTGTAATTAAATTTAATCTTAGATGTAAGGAGAGAAAGTTAAGAGTGATCTTTGAGTGGGTCGTAAAACTTGAAAGTCAAAATGGCGACGACTGATTATTGAGTGTCAATTACGATTAAGCAACTAAGTCAGTGAAACTAATAAAATTAGGTTATTGAGTATTAAGTAAACATTTAGATTTAACTTAGCGGCAGCGTTCCACCCCGCTAAGTTAAAAAAGGTTTAGTATGAGAAAAATTGATTTTAAACAAAGAGAATAAACAATAGTCATGCAAACAAAATTTTGCATAAACTTTATCTGAATGACATTATTTAATTAAATCAAAACATTCATCTACCAACCCACCTCCCCAAGGTGGAATAGAGAAGGAGGCAAAATTCCTTTTTTACAGTTAATTCCGTAAATACGTATGTTATCTAAAAACGTCTAGGTGTGATTAAAGGGATCTAAAATTATTTAAAATTTCGTTTTACAATTTTCTACGGTGAATATTTACTAAAATAATGATTTTTTTTACAAAATGTATTTTTTAAATGAGAAGTTTATGCACTTTCAAATTTTTTTGCTAATTACACGATAAATAAGAATCTTAAAATTGTAAAGCATAAACTACTAAATTTATCAAATATTTTCTTCTTTTACACCCTAAATTGACACTAAAAATTGAAAATTTATGTGCAACTCCAATCGCAAATCGATCGGAAACTGTGAGAAATTTTCACATAAAACATCGCGGCTGGGAGGTTTCAAAAACAGTGCTAGGTTCCAGGATATGTAAATCAATTTTTTACATCTTATTTTCATTGATTTTTAAAACAAATGATTATTTTTTAGTTTGTTTTAGATGAAAATTGTGTTAGTATCACATTCCTTTTGTAGCAAATAAATCTTTATTTCCAACAAAAGCTGCACTTTATTCAAAGGGTATTAGGCGGTATCAACGGGTAGTATTTTTTGTTGCCGCCATTTTGTTTCTATAAACATCAGTGTTTTGAAATTTTCATACAACATTTTTGGTAATTATATTAAAAAGTATGTAAATTTTCAAAATAATCGGTTGAAGGATAAGCAATTAATAGAAATCAAATGCGTGTACCTTTTAGTGGGACAAATTACATACATTCAGTTGGGAGCCTCTCTGAAGGAAATGTAGCCAAACTTCAAAGAGCTCCTCCTCCTTGAATGTAAACATCTTGAGCTCCCTCAGGGACTACCTTTAGTAAATACGAGCTTGGCAATCCGGATGGGCTGTAGCTGTATCTGTCTTATCAGGTCTTTCTTGTCCACATATTGTTCTATTCCGAATCTAACGCTATTAGGGTATTATTCAAGGGCAAGTGAGTCTCTATTTTATGTTCTTATCTTCCTTTTATTTTATAAGGTGATGATGATCGAGAGGTTGTTTGCTTTTTAAACAAAAAGAAGGAAAACATTTTGACAGCAAAGAATTGAGAAATTAGAGTTTTTGACAAGAGGCTTGACATCCCACAAGACATGCTTTCAAGATTATAAAATTCATGAGATAACTCTTGATAACGGGAATAACTAGAAGTAATATTTTTTAATTATTTGATTTTTCCGCTTATACATTTTTACTAGTAAGTATTGAATTTACAATAATATTTCAAGTGAAAAATATACGACCTAGACTGGGAATCGAACCCAGGACCTTTGGCTTTACGCGCCAATGCTCTACCAACTGAGCTATCCTAGTCGCTTCCCATTACAGGGCGCAGACTTCTCACTTGACTTTAGTTGCTGCAATTTTTGAGTTTCCAATTAATTACCTACGCCCTGTGCTGGGAAGCGACTAGGATAGCTCAGTTGGTAGAGCATTGGCGCGTAAAGCCAAAGTCCTGGGTTTGATTCCCAGTCTAGGTCGTATATTTTTCACTTGAAATATTATTGTAGAAGTAATATATTAATAGAGTGCGATAAGCCCTTTCGGGTGACTTGTTCAAAGATTATAAAACTCAAACTAGAACGTCATTCTAGATTTATTATTATTATTTTTTTTTTTTACTTTTAACTACTCTTTTTCTACAGTCCTTTTATCCCAGAGGCTTATGTAGTCAGTGTTTTCCTTGATGAGTATTCTGTGCTGATGTAACGTTCTCTCGTTCTAAATGTATATCATAGCCACAAGGATTTCCAATTGTTAATTATTCATTAATACGTTTTTAGTCCTATTCTTCTTCTTTACCTCCTTATGCTGTAAAGGATCAAAGTAGCCTCTCGCCTATCATCGTCTCTAATGCTGTCCATCACCAAAGTCTCTTCATTTCTACCATCGTCTTCCCTCGTTGCAATAACCTCACTATCCGGCACTTCCACATATTCCTAGGTCAGCCTTTTGGTGGTGTTCCTTCTAATTTCTCTTCCATAATTTGAATTTCCTTTCTTAACTCGTCCATTCGTTGTTTTCTTATTAATCAATTATCTATTCTGACCGTCGAATGATGAGAATCCTTCTGAAATTGTTAACAAAGTTGTGTAGTTTTCGTTGCTATAGTGTTTATGAGTTTCTATGTCTTATAACCTTAAAATAAACAAAGCACATAACATTGTTTTCGAAGAGTCGTTAATATGCAATGGCTCATTTTATTCGATGAGACGATTACATTTCCCATTTGTATAGGCATTTATAGCAAAGAAAAGCTGGAAAATTAACAAAATTGTCCACAAACTATATTTTTACGATGATTTTCATATCTCATAGAGATAAAAACTAAATGAAAATATAGCCATAATGATTACTTTAGGACGTATATGAGGCTAAAGATAAACCTGACATAACATAAACTTATTTTTATATATACTATATCGAACTTTGTGTTCATGTATATACTTCACAGTTCTTGACTTAACTTCTAGCTCCAACGTCGGAACATTGGGCTGAAATATCTATTTAAAGTCTCCATTGGACGAATATAATTTTTTCCTAATAATGTTGTCTGTACATACCAAACGTGTGGACCGATTTTCATAAAACTTTTATTTTACGGATATCTCTCGATGTGTTTTAATTTCTTTTATATATCTCAAAAATTTTAGGTAGCTGCTGTAAGATCCACTGTAGCTAGTAAATAACCAGAAAAAATGTACAAGTTCACAAACATTTTGTTTCGGGATTTTCGCTAAATAAACATTGCACACATCCTGAAAACCAGAAACAAACATAAAGTATTTGTTATCAAGATTGTCAGTCAAAAGGTGAAAATTAACGATTGACACTGTTTGAAAAAACAAAAACAAATTATGTATTTAAATAATGTGCAAACTTGCTTCGCTCATGCCATAAGCGTGTTCTTAGCGTAATCATAAATGATAAAAATCAAGATTTTCCATTTTTGTTTTACCAATTATTCATGAAGTCTAATTTTCTTTGATTTGAGATTTTAACAAAGTGCATGTTTCGTGTTAACTTTTTTATTAATAGTTTACAACTGAATTTTTTTTGAAGGTTATTATTTTTGGTTCCTTGTTATTTGGTTTAGAAGATGGGTGAGTGAGAAAGTTTGTGCAATATTTTTGCATCATTCGTTTAAAAGTGATTATCAGTTAATGAAAAGATATTTTAAGAATAACGTTTAATTTATTATACAAAATCCCGCAAATTAAAACAAATCTTTTCCAAAATAATGAACGAGTTAAAAATTTAATATTTGCCAGCTCCATTGATTTTAGTTTACATGAAGAAATGTTATAACCCTATTATCTACCCCTCTCCATTGTAAAGGCTTTGTTAATAAACTAAACCACCCCTCCACCCTTTAGTGTCCCATATGTTGACTCCGTAGTAATGCTCATAAAACACCGCCCCTTCACTACCATGGTACCATAAAAGAGTGGTAGTTCAACCATAAATTCATCATAAAAATGGGAATATTTTCATAGGAAGCCTTTTAACTGTGATTAAAAAATAGGATCTGTAAGAAGAGGGGATGTAAGGGTGACTGGGTCAAAAGAGGAAACATATTTAGTTCGTTAATTTATAGTAGGATTGACTTTAGGTTTTTATTAAAAATTGATTAATTATTAAATTATTAGTTTCAGTCTAAATGTCGTCCCAACTAAACGATTTTATTTAAAGGTGATAAAATTCACGGTCATCATTGCCCTAATATATATAGATCCTCGAACATTCTAACAGTGTTAGGATCGGAAGTGAACAAGGGCTGGTCAAGAGAGACCTGACAGAAAACATAAAAAAGAGGGATCTAATTCAATATTACATAAAGAAAAGTGTAGATCCAAGGAGAGTACTTAGGGATTCCAATATCCATACTCACTATAAATTACCCCTTGAAGAGGACAGCTACAATTGGTTTTGTTTGTTTGTTTTTATGTTGTTTAAGGGCGAAAAACCTCGCAGTAACTCCTACCAATGACTACATAAATACTATAAGACACGTCATGGCCATGTTAAATATTCTACGCTTATTCTTGAGTTGACCAATACCCGCTAGGTCGCTCTGCTAGAGAATCTGAAGTTAATGTGACTGGCGCTAGGTGGCTCTACGGTCAAACAATGTTTCAGGCGGGTAAGAGAAAACGCACTGATGCCACATATGGGACCAGAGATGCGAGGGAAGGTCGAGAATCGCTTATCTCAGAGCACGAACTGACAACACTGACTATGCTGACGGAAGTAAGTGAGAAGGATTGTGAGAGAGAGGTCAACAGTTGTACAGTCTCAACCAAGTGGGATGCGTACAGTCAAGCACCTGCTGCTAGCGCTTTCTGATAGCTGTGTGTCAAACTTGTGACGAACAGCACCCGTAAAGCGTAGACTATTTCCCTATCCTATGTCGTGTCTTATAGTATATGTAGTCATTGCTCCTACCACTCGAATACTCTAATAGCCTCAGAGTCGAAAGAAAACAAGAGTTAGTCATGAGAAACTTCAAAATGAAGATGAAAGAGAGGGATCTAACTTAAGACTACATGGAGAAAGCTGTAGATCCAGATAAAGTACCTTGGGGATTTCTACTCCCGTACTCACTATTAGTGAACCCTTGAGAATGCCAAAAAAAAGTTAAACGGTACACAAATATTGTTAATCGTCAAAGACCCAAACACAAAATTAAATTTTATCAATTCTATAAGTAAATAAAAAAACTTATAAAAACGCGAGTAATCGTCTTTTATCATCAAAGTCGCCAAGTTTTCTTCAGAACTTGAAACTCATGATATATGTAGTTGATTTGCAGGTTTGGTAAACAAGTCTATCTTTTATTCCTTTTTATACCCACGTGACCTCTCAAGGACTTTAGTTAGTGCGTGATTCTCGAGAAGGATCTACACCTTCCTTCGTGCAAGTCTTGGGTAAGATCCCTCTCTTTCATCTTTCCAGCAGGTCTCCCTTGACCAACTCTTGTTCTCTTCCGACCCAGATGTTATTAGATTATTCGAAGGTAAGGAGTCTTTAATTTGCTCTATTTTTTGTATAAGGCGATGCTGTAAACTTTCTCGCCTTTAAACAACAATATAAAGATACCGACATCACTAGAGATGAATTAGAGTGTTTTGAAATTTGGATTAAACAGAATCTATATACCTTAAACGTTGCACTTTCTGTCACTCCGTAAGCTTATAACACAAGAACCGTTATTGTACTTTTCATCCTAATTACTTTGCAATATAGGTATGTTATCTGGTGTAGTTTTAGTCGTGTTTGATTAAAATTGGTTCAGCAGTGTCCAAGTTAAAACAATATTTGACTCCAAGGATAATACAAAAACCTAAATTGTTGACATATTTCCATAAAATATTCAGCTACATATGGTATATAATTTGAATGTTAATCGTAACTCTAGGCCATATAAAATTGATGTATCCCAGTTAACCACTTTTTGGTTCTGATAAGTTGGTAATCTATATATATATATATATATATTTTTAATATTTTACACGATTTATTAAAATGTTTAGCAACAACGTATGTATTGTTAGAGAGTAAATTGGTGTATTATTTAAACGATGATGGAACTGAAACTTCTTAAAAATCTTTCCCGATTAACAACGTAACAAAAATCGTTGTACCTATTTTGAGATATTTTAACTTTAACGTTATGGTCTTTGATTTGTTTTTACTTTTTTATCGGTAGTTCTCGAACCGATTTGTTTAGAGTTTCCATTTTAGAAATATTTACGGAAACCGATTTAAAAATGATGATTTTTGTAATATAAAAATTTTAAGTTTTGGTCTTATGGTGGCAATTCCTGAATTTTTAATTCACAAAAAAAAAATTAAATTATATTAATATATGGTTAAATATGTCCATGTATCAAAAATTTTGAAAATCGTACCAACCGGTTAGGGTAGCATTGAAAATCCTCAAAACAAACAAAATTACTCGATGTCAATTTTCGTTGCCTTCACAACACTTTTTAAATTAGTATATGTACAGAAGAAAAAAAGGAGTACAAGTTATAGTGGAAGGGTGGATGCTGAGCTGCAATTTGGCAAAGTGCTAGGCAAGGGGGAATATAATGGAGGGGGGGGAGGTATAGACAAAGGTTCAACTAATGATATTGGTGCTGAGCTATGCACACAAGTAATTACTATACCTATACTGACAAGTAGCTGCAACAAAACACCCTCTTGAACCTAGTACAAGATCCTTTTTCTCACAATATATGTAGTATGTGGTGATGGGTCAAAAAATGTATGTTTATTTTTCGGGTAAATAAGCGGTTTGAGGACACTAGGCTCACAAATTACAGTATGATGGGTATCTGTAGTATGAGTTGTGCAGTCTCTCTAGCACAGATCTGTGAACCGCTTTTAGTACGTGGACATATTTTAATTGCATCTTCATATCAAAATTTAAAGTTAGTTCCCATTTTTAAATGGTAAAAGATAATGAAAACGAAATTTTCCCCAACAAAAGTTTCATATTGAACTACTGCTTAAGTTAAACCTATATATTAAAATGAATTTTGCTAAATTTTAAATAAGTAAAGCTGCCATAAGAAAAACACAAATTTTCTCAAAATCGGCACTACAGATATTGTTAACATTTTACTATAATCTAACCTCCAAGCACACTGGGAGTATAAAAATATATTCTAAAATCAAAATAAATTGTGAATTCAAACATTTTACAAGAAAAGTTCAGATATATATTTTTTTAAAGTGACACAACTCAAAAAAGAATGTTTTTGAGTGAATATCAAAAAGGAATTATCAAAGTGTACTTTAAATTCACACTAGGTAAATAATTTTTTCAGTAAAAGTGGAAGAATTAAGAGCTTAAAAAATTTTAAATATTATTTGTCATACTATGTAAAAACCATCAAAGATTTTAAATTACAATTTTTTATTATTATTTCAATTAAGTCTACGATCTATTTATAGTTTGCACAACCAATGAAGGCGGCTGCTAGGCCTACCTATCAAAACCCTCTCTCACACACGCACACTCACAGATGTTCTGCCCTAGACAAGTTGCCTAATTAATGATTCACCCACTGCAAATTCTTTTGATACAAAGATAACTTTTTTAATTGTTAACTAACACTACTGAATGTGAATGTTCATAAAATTTGATTGAAAACGACTCCAAATAAGCGATTGAAACTATATAAGGGAGAAATATAGTCGTCTATAAAAGAAAAGTAAAGTAAAAATGTTGAAATATATTTGTCATATGATTAATAAAACCGCATTGAATAATTATAAAACGACGAAAATGTTATTTAACACACCCTAACTAAAACCATAATTATGAACAAACATTGCCAAAAAATACAAAACACTAAAAACTACACCCTGCTTCCTATTCTGTAACTAAAACCTCGTACGAAATAGCAAGTCAGTTGATACAGTATCAACAACAACAAAACAACATTATGACGTATTAGCATTATGACATATTAAAAGAACATAAAAAATATAAAATAACGGTATGATTGTAGCATTTAAATCCAAAAAAGCACTTCCGCAATAACTTAACTCATTTCGTAAATATACATTCCACTTTCCGTCGCTTGACAGATGCTGGCATCTAGCGGCCCGCTCCTAAACCAAGCATCACCTGATACTTGAAACCAAAGTACATTTTCGCCGGTCAAGCTAGCTTCTCGATTACCGGTCCACAGTCTACATGCGATAACAACATGGTCTACACTCTTCATAACTCCGTTAGCAAAAAGTTTTTCTTTCTTCTCTCAAAATTACCGTCTTTCTAAAACATCATGTTAAATTACTAATTGTGCGCCTTAGTCTAATAATCTGGTTCAAAAATGTTAAAATTAACCATCATTTTCTCGGTACTACCTCACGTGATCTGCGACAGGATTTACCAGGTACTTCAACCTTACAGATTTTGTCATATTATAAATTTTGTTAATTTTTAAAATAATTTGTTAATTATCATGTATTCTTTAAAATATGTATTTCATGTTTTATTCAATATTCTATTTCCTTTTGAAACTAAATGATTATAAAAATTTTCTTTTCTTAAAACATCATTTACAAAATCTTGCAAAGGCACATTTTACGTTTTGAACATTTTTGTGAAATAAGTGCAAACTAGTGTTGAACATTAAATGATCAGAATATGAACATGTCAAATATAAAACAATTGAGGAAATTTCTTCTAAATCAGAAAATTTCGTTTTACAAGCTTTTGCAAAATCTTACAAGTCTTATACAAGCTTTCTTTTAAACAAAATTAAAATATATATAAATAGATTTATAATAATCTAAGAAGCTTTTAAGTACCATCTTAACGAATTTCTGTTATACAATCAATTTTCTTTAATTTTGGCAAATAATCAGATATTTCTTTAATGATGAACATTAATGCTAAAACATGTCTGATTTTGTACAGACACTAAAAGAACATGTTTTTTGCTCACAGCTAATATGCTGGTAGGACAAATAGGAGAAATTGGAGAAATAAAGAAATTCTTGTCTCACATTGCGCAAACCAACGAAACATCCTAACAAGTTTCGTCCTGTTGGCAAAACACGTTTTTTTTGTATAACGTAACTTCACATTTTCAAGTGCATAAAAGTGATGTCTTTTTCTACAGCTGACTTTACAGAACTTTAACTAACTCATTTTGTATATGTGCCTAAATTTACTTTCGCAAATATGTGTTCCTTAAGACTATTTTCTAAATGTAGACCTGTGTAGTTAATTATAAAATATATATAAAAAAACAATTATTGGGTGGAGCCTGCATGCAATTTTCGGTCCTAACAACCTCCAAGAGGTTAATTTCCAAATTAAAATAATTGACGTCAATTAACAAAATTTCAAAATTCTAAATTCCTTTTTTGTTTGTTTAAAATATATAAATTTATTTGGCCAATATAGTTTTTAAGAAATTTTTTTAAACCAGTTATATTATGTATCTTTAGTTTAGTGATAAACATGTTAACTATAGATATGATTTTTGAACTTAAAATATCAAACTCTTTTATATTTTGTTAAATTCTGTAATTGTTTAAAAAGAAACTATCATCTTATAAACTAAAAAGGGGGGGGATAAGTTTTTTTCTTTTTTTTTGAATCTTTTGATTAAATTTTTTTTTATTATTATACTTTTACATTAAGGGCGTATAATCCTTTTTTTTGATTAATTATAATTCTGTGAATTATTAAGCTGTGCTCATTGTTTTTTTTTGTTAAATTTTTGTAACTATAAATATACATATTAAAAGGGGGGATAAATTTTTAGAATCTGTTGATTAAATTTTTTTTTTTTTCTAAATTATTATATGTTACAATTAAGGGCTTATAACTTTTACAATTTATGATATTGTTAATCATAAGTTTTTTTTTATTGATGATTTGTGTCAGGATGTCTTTTGTTGTAAATGACAAAGTCTGAAGCGCCGAAATTTCCTTCTGCTTTCAATAAACTTGAGCCTTGTTAATTACTAAATTTGTCTTTGTCTTTTTTTATTTTCTTTTCAAACATTGTTACCATTTTGGTTCCGCCTTTATTAAATTTAAGTCCCCTGGTAACATGTTTTTGGTAGCAGAGCGTGGTTTTCTTTAAATTCTAGCGTGGTTTTCTTTAAATTCTAGCGTGGTTAGCTTTAAATTCTAGCTTGGTTTTCTCTAAATTACAGAGCTTGGTTAATTTTAAATTCTGGAACCGTAGTTAATTTTCAAAATTTTGCATTGGAACTATCTAAATTTAAATTCAAAATTATCTTTGTAAACAAGGCTCTTTTTTTTATGTTTTGCAGCTTTTTCAAATACTGCACAACTGTTGCTGATGAAATTTTTTTTTTATTTAGTTTAAATATTTAAATCTCTATAAATCTATAGTCTCTTTTTTTTATTATTTAGTTATTTTTATAAACACTTACACAAAAACTTCTAAACCAATTTCGATAAAATTTTTTTTTATTATTTTGTCTGCTTAAATATTTTTTTTTATATATATATATTTACATACACTGCACCCTAGTCATTCACTGAATTTGATCCAGACAGCGGGCTCATTCGGGAATCCAAAAAAAAATTTAAATAAATAATAAAATCCAAAAATAGTTAAAAACAAAAAAAAAAAACAAAAAAAAATTTCAAAATCTCCTTCAAAAATTTTCTCGAGTTTTCTTTCGCTTGTCTGTATCAATTCATACTTACACACACACATATATACACAACAACTACACTACATATAATTCTTGAGTCTTTCTCTGGCTCTTTCACCTTTTTTACATCATCTTAAAAGAAATTTTTTTTATTTAAAAACACTTGATTAAATTTTTTTTTATTTATCAGCAACAGTTAAGATGGCAGTGGATTTGCTGCGATTAGTGGACCCGTTAAAGAACACGGAGCTTGTCTTTGAATTTTTTTGTTTTCGTCATCTTGAAAGGAAAATTATTTTTATTTATTTTTTTTAATTTTATCATCATGGCGGTGGACTGGTTGATGCAGATGGTGGCATCTGTTTGATAGTAAATTGAAATGTTGAACACCTTTTAATAATATATCCTTGTGAGCTAAATTTTCTTTTCCAAATCATGTTTCCAAATCATGCAAAAAATTTTTTTTTCTTTTCCAAATTATAGGGGCCCAGTTTTTGTATATAGGACGACATGGTTGGCCTGTTTGTTTTGATTAATTTGTTTGTTTGTTAGTTAGCAGGTCAACATGTTTGTTTCCTGATTTAGTTTTTTGTTAGGGTTGAGAAAACCGGAGTTGGGTTTTCCTCACCATGGGTCACCTTTTATTTACATATTTACTTTGCTACACCTTTTCTTAATACATCTTTCTTTGTACATCTTTTTTTTTTTTGAACACTTATCTTATTTTGATGAAATTTTTTTTTTTTTACATAATTTTTTTTTGATTAATTTAAATTCCTTTTTTTTTGGGGCACATGATACACATACATAAGACCTTAAGTCAAACACCACATGCCCTGCCTTGGGCACTAAAACAATTTTGACTCCCCAACGTTTCATACTGCTTTTTTGTTTATTTTTCAAATGGATTATTTGTTTAGACCCTTCAAAATTCTTTTTTCTCACGGAAATTGTTAAGAGCCGTGAATAGTTTAAATTTCTCTTCGTATGGGAGAAGAGGAGTTTAAAAATAACGACGCTGAGCATGATCTGACCTAAAAGGCTTCAGGAGTTTTTCTTTTATTTTTATTTATTTTTGTAATTAAATGTTAAGGTCGGCTCAGAGGATACTCCCCCCGTCTGAGTCCGACCTTTCCTGCAAGTCCTTAGTGCCATGCACTTTTCCCTCCCCTGGTCCCCGGAGTGGTCACCTCCACTTGGTTTCCCGAGGTGCCACTCCACCCCTTTCCCCACGTACCTTAGTGTACAAAGTCAGTTCATGCACAGCAATGTCGACCTTTGCGTCACCCTTCAGCTCTTTCTGTCGGGGGCTTGTCCTAATGATAGATGGGAAGAGCTGAGACGCTATAGAAATTTCAAAATTTAATAAGTAAATGCCGAAGGAGGCTACACCCTAGAGTGGTGATTATAAAAGCATTATGAAGCGTTGTTTCTATCAGGTGCCCCGTTTCAAAATTTTGCGGGAGGCCCTTCTGGCCCCTTCTTTAGAATCTTCTGGAGGCCCTTCTGGCCCTTTGCACCTTTTTCAAAATTTTGCGGGAGGCCCTTCTGGCCTCTTTTCTGACTACACCCTAACTCCGTCTTTCGGGGGGGGAGAGCTGTAGCATTTAAATCCAAAAAAGCACTTCCGCAATAACTTAACTCATTTCGTAAATATACATTCCACTTTCCGTCGCTTGACAGATGCTGGCATCTAGCGGCCCGCTCCTAAACCAAGCATCACCTGATACTTGAAACCAAAGTACATTTTCGCCGGTCAAGCTAGCTTCTCGATTACCGGTCCACAGTCTACATGCGATAACAACATGGTCTACACTCTTCATAACTCCGTTAGCAAAAAGTTTTTCTTTCTTCTCTCAAAATTACCGTCTTTCTAAAACATCATGTTAAATTACTAATTGTGCGCCTTAGTCTAATAATCTGGTTCAAAAATGTTAAAATTAACCATCATTTTCTCGGTACTACCTCACGTGATCTGCGACAGGATTTACCAGGTACTTCAACCTTACAGATTTTGTCATATTATAAATTTTGTTAATTTTTAAAATAATTTGTTAATTATCATGTATTCTTTAAAATATGTATTTCATGTTTTATTCAATATTCTATTTCCTTTTGAAACTAAATGATTATAAAAATTTTCTTTTCTTAAAACATCATTTACAAAATCTTGCAAAGGCACATTTTACGTTTTGAACATTTTTGTGAAATAAGTGCAAACTAGTGTTGAACATTAAATGATCAGAATATGAACATGTCAAATATAAAACAATTGAGGAAATTTCTTCTAAATCAGAAAATTTCGTTTTACAAGCTTTTGCAAAATCTTACAAGTCTTATACAAGCTTTCTTTTAAACAAAATTAAAATATATATAAATAGATTTATAATAATCTAAGAAGCTTTTAAGTACCATCTTAACGAATTTCTGTTATACAATCAATTTTCTTTAATTTTGGCAAATAATCAGATATTTCTTTAATGATGAACATTAATGCTAAAACATGTCTGATTTTGTACAGACACTAAAAGAACATGTTTTTTGCTCACAGCTAATATGCTGGTAGGACAAATAGGAGAAATTGGAGAAATAAAGAAATTCTTGTCTCACATTGCGCAAACCAACGAAACATCCTAACAAGTTTCGTCCTGTTGGCAAAACACGTTTTTTTTGTATAACGTAACTTCACATTTTCAAGTGCATAAAAGTGATGTCTTTTTCTACAGCTGACTTTACAGAACTTTAACTAACTCATTTTGTATATGTGCCTAAATTTACTTTCGCAAATATGTGTTCCTTAAGACTATTTTCTAAATGTAGACCTGTGTAGTTAATTATAAAATATATATAAAAAAACAATTATTGGGTGGAGCCTGCATGCAATTTTCGGTCCTAACAACCTCCAAGAGGTTAATTTCCAAATTAAAATAATTGACGTCAATTAACAAAATTTCAAAATTCTAAATTCCTTTTTTGTTTGTTTAAAATATATAAATTTATTTGGCCAATATAGTTTTTAAGAAATTTTTTTAAACCAGTTATATTATGTATCTTTAGTTTAGTGATAAACATGTTAACTATAGATATGATTTTTGAACTTAAAATATCAAACTCTTTTATATTTTGTTAAATTCTGTAATTGTTTAAAAAGAAACTATCATCTTATAAACTAAAAAGGGGGGGGATAAGTTTTTTTCTTTTTTTTTGAATCTTTTGATTAAATTTTTTTTTATTATTATACTTTTACATTAAGGGCGTATAATCCTTTTTTTTGATTAATTATAATTCTGTGAATTATTAAGCTGTGCTCATTGTTTTTTTTTGTTAAATTTTTGTAACTATAAATATACATATTAAAAGGGGGGATAAATTTTTAGAATCTGTTGATTAAATTTTTTTTTTTTTCTAAATTATTATATGTTACAATTAAGGGCTTATAACTTTTACAATTTATGATATTGTTAATCATAAGTTTTTTTTTATTGATGATTTGTGTCAGGATGTCTTTTGTTGTAAATGACAAAGTCTGAAGCGCCGAAATTTCCTTCTGCTTTCAATAAACTTGAGCCTTGTTAATTACTAAATTTGTCTTTGTCTTTTTTTATTTTCTTTTCAAACATTGTTACCATTTTGGTTCCGCCTTTATTAAATTTAAGTCCCCTGGTAACATGATTTAGAAAAAACAACGCACAGATACGCAACTGATTACAAATAAACAGAATCCATTGAGTTGCACAAAAATCAAGCTATAAAAGGCAACATCCTAAAAACTATAGACTAATAGACATAAACAGTTAAAAAATAAATTATACTAAGAATTATTATTAAGATAATTACATTTCGTTTCGCCATACAGTTTTAAATTAGGAAAACTGTAATTAGTTAAAAGATTGAAAAAAATTATCCCTTGCATTAGAAAAAGTTGCTAAATTACGAGATAAGTTAATCTTAAAAATTTTGCTTAGTAATAAAAGAAACACTCTTTAAACAAAAATAAAATATGGTGTATGTAAATTTTACAGCGAGGTAGAATACTTTCGAGAAAGTATTGGTAAGAGAAGTAATACTTGAGATTTTAATTTTATGGGAAACATAACTTTTTTAATAAGTAAAGTATTTTCACACTATGTTTGTGAGTGTTTACATGCTACAATTACTACAGAGGTGCGTTACTATGGTTACTCAACAACAGTTTCATTAAATAGGTTGACGACAGCAGTGTAATCATCTACATACAAGACAAGTAAAGGACAGCGACTAATTGTTGTTTAGTATAATTTTTCTTAAAATTTTGCGCAGAATAAAAAAAAATAAATATTGTATTGAAATTACATGGTACAAAAATTGATTTTGAAATAAGGTAAATCCAGTAGGTAAATCATGCCGGCCGCCAAGGGTCAGGTGTAATCCCCTGTGTTTGTGTGAGTTGAAAGCTGCATTTGTGTTAGTGAGGCGACCCTTCCGTCTTAGTTTATTTTACAATTTATAATTTTAGTTTTCCATTTTGCGAAGTAAAGAATTCAAAGTTGTGCACTGCTTGATGAGGCCAATCAGTGTTTGTTTTTGTACTTTGTCGAATCCTTGTTTTCCTTATTTAGAATATCGTCACAGTGATTCTTGGAAGTTGAATACCTCCTATAAATAAAAGCCCACGCGTGTAAGGTCGGATCAGCGTTGATTCACTTCTTCTAATTCAACGTCGAAGAAATTTCTCATGAAGGAGATTACGAAGATTCCATATTCAGGCAGTGATCTTGTTGAAAAATCAAGTTTTCATCCTCGTTTTAGGAGAGAATACATAGCTCCGACATGTGAAGGAACACATTTCCACTTACATTGCTTTTAGCAAAGAAAATGATGTTAATAATGCAGACCAAGTGAGCTCCAAATCTTGACTTTTGGGCGGTCACGCTTTCTTCAACGAAGACGCGAGGGAATTTATTTGCTCAAATTCTAACATTGTGGCCAAAAGTATGGAAAGTAGTTCCATCGCTAAACATATCTCCGTTCAATATATTCTCATCAATTCCAATTTCACGTCTACAGCGAAGTCATGTCTTTTAAGATTATTTCATGACCGGAAAGTATGCAAAAATTGAAGCCTCCAAACCTGACAGTTTTGTTTTTACAAAACCATGTGAACTGTTTTTTTAAATACTTCTAGCACATTTGCGAATTTTAATGACTCTGTACAAAGCTTTTAGTGCGGTTTCATCGGTACTATTGCTGACCTATTGCCGAACGCTTTTTGGAAATAAGCGCCTGGAAATATCCTCAGCGTATGCTAACAGCTTATCTCTAGTATGTTGAAAAAAGTCTATATTTAAATAAATCGGAACATCGAACATTTGATAAAAGGAAGTTTGCAGAGCTACTCACGGAGCCGACACAGAACTTAGATAAACAATAACAAGTTTTCAAACAATCCAATACAAGCAGATCCTCTAAATTGAGTGCCCAAAACTTAATAACTTGAGCCTTGTAGAAAATGTTAAATATTTTGGTAAAAAATGGGAGGATCACCCAGTAGGATAAGTTTGTTTAAAACAGTTGTTACACAGGTTTTCCGAACCTCGTAATTGTGTTTATCACTACTTTCTTAACATCAGCTAGGCCTTCTATTTGTATATGTATTAAAACGTTTCCACTCGTTTCGCTGTTGTTAGCCTCATGGCAATGGCAGGTATCGAAGGTGTACACATGTGAAGATGCCTACACTCGTTTAGTTACTCTACCCTTCTGGATAGAAGTATTTTGTTGGGAGGCCATGATTCGAAATTGCATCTTTAATAATGACTACGTCTTTGTCGTCGTATCAAAGTGTGGTTTGTACATGCAGAATTGAAATATTCAAATTTGAATCTAATTTAGTGTCTTCTAAGTTGAGATATGTACAAAAAACATTTTTAATGGCCAGAATTTAGATATTGTCAATTCGACTTTTTCGAAATTTCAATAGTGTGACTACACTATAGTCTCCTATACCAAATATCATGTTGAAATTGTTGTTCGTGGTGTGTTGACACCGACGACAATCACAACGAAGTCGAAAATAACTTTTTCGGTTTTCCGAGACCCCGTGAAGGTCAATAAAAAAACGGAGGTGGAAATTGTTTGCGATTACTCAACTTACTGGTTAAGTAAACGCGCTTTTTGATCTGTTCTTTCATTGTACTTTCGTGTTTTTAAATGTACGAATACTTTTGTAAATATATTCAATCAAAAACCTACCATGACTTTATTCACATTTTGTATTTATGTTGAGACCATATCAAGTCTGAATCATTTGTATGCGGATTTTGATTCCAGGTCTCATAACACTATACTTATCAATATCAACTTTCAAAGCAGATTTAAAGTATTCCGACAAACCCCATATGTTATGTAAACATACCTCTCCCCCCCACCACCACCACCACATCCCTTAGCACTTTACTCTACACGCATAAAAGCTTAGTTGACAAACCATATATTTATCATAAAAAGGGAATACTTCAACAGGGATGAGGGTGCTTCCTAACTTGGGGAAGGTCAACACACGTATATTCTGATCCTGGGACGGGTTGGCACATTTAAATTTATGCAAAATACACACCGTTAATTGGAAATTTATTGATTTTTCATTCATACGTATCTGTAAGTATTTGTTTGAAGAAAACATTGTACTCTGCTTTTAAAATTATTGGATATTAATGGATGGTTCATATTATTTGTACAAATAATGTGATAACGCTCTGTGTGTGAGGAATATAAATTCTAGTTATTATTTAAAATACAATTTATAAATATCATTTCAGTATTAGTAGATATAAAAATTATCTTATTACAATATCTAGGTTAGACATTTTCAAGAAATCTTTTCGGTTTGAAACTCCTTATTATTTAATCAGTTACCTCATTATATAAAATCTGTCAATTCAATAAAACAATTTTATTTGTTGTTGTTGTTAGGGGCTACAGAATGTTCAGCATCTGTTAAGGGTATTGGTTTAGGTATTAAATATGTGTGTGTGTGTGTGTGTGTGTGTGTGTGTGTGTGTGTGTGTGTGTGTGTGTGTGTGTGTGTGTGTGTGTGTGTGTGTGTGTGTGTGTGTGTGTGTGTGTGTGTGTGTGTGTGTGTGTGTGTGTGTGTGTGTGTGGATGAATTGTGTCAAATAAGAAACATTGAAGAACGCGTGTTATTTTTAATACTTTTTAGAATTTGTTTTCAGTTTAATTTTCGTAATAATAAATATAAATTTAGCTTAATTATTTAGTGAAGGCAACTCCAAAAAAAGTTATTAACTCTATAGTATCTAATTTTGCATAACTATTATATTTGGAGGACTTTGTTACATCCGGTATTTTTTATTATCTGTTAATTTATTAGTTATTTATTTTTATATTTAAGGTACTGTCTTAGCATTCGTGGTCTTGTAAAATAAATACGTGTGTATATATATATATATATATATATATATATATATATAAAACTGTGTGTAACTTGTGTTCGTAAATGTGATTTTTAAAGTATTATTTTCGTAATAAACTTTAACAGACATTTTGTAAATATTGACTAACAAAAAGTGAAATATCGATTTTTAAAAGTGAATTATATTGTAACTATATATTTATTGTAAATAACAAATGTAAATAAAATTATTGTTTAACAAAATGGCTTTCAATATGATTTCATTGTTTTGTTTTTTACATTGTAAGAAATAATTATTAGGTATAAGTATTAGGGAACAATAGTTGGGTCGTTTTCGTTTCCAAAAAATTGTGTCACAGCCACCGATGTACACCAAATTCTGTTACAGATTCTTATTCAGTTAGGGCTGTCAACATTCCAGGGTTTAGTTTTTGTTTAAAGACAAACAGTTGTCGGTCAACATTGCCTTAAAAAAAAAGTTGATTACATAGAAAATTAGTCTTGGAATACTCTAATAGTGGCAAGTTTGGAAACAAAATAATAAGAGTTGCTCGAAACTACAGGAAGAAAATTGTAGGATAGGTTAGGTTAGTTCAGGTTATGTCAATTTAAATTATCAATTAGGATGCATATGTTTTGTAAACTTACCCAATATAAGAAGTATAGGGTAAATTTCGTAATCTTAAAAAATTTCGACTTTAATGTTTAGAAATAAATAGATCTATTTCACTTAGGCCTATTTTCAACTTAAATGACCAAATTGTATTAAATTCTTCAAACCTTATAAAACCCATAGTTCATCAACCTTCATCTACCTGCTAGGTCATTCCCCCTACCCTTCCCGATTTCTCTTATTGTATTTCAGTTTCCTGTTACTTGTGAATGTATAAATAGTTGTCAATACTTGCTAATTAACAGTTGCCCGATGATGCCGCATGACGAAACAATTGTAGCTCATTTATATTATTAAAATAATTTTGAAACGTTAGCTTTATTGTTTTTTTTAATCCTTTAATATGGAGTTTCAACAAGAAATATCTGCTGTTATATTAAATATAATTAGTTGTAGTTTTAGGGCTCGTCCAAAATGGCGGCCCAAGTGAGATTTAACCACGACGTGGGTTGTTTTAGTGCAGTTTTAAGGCGTAGCTCAAATAATCTGATTACGTAAGATCCACTTCCCCAGATTAATATTAGGTAAGCTATTAAGACGAAGCAAAGGAAATATCAGGTACACCGATATATATATATATATATATATATATATATATATATATATATATATATATATATATACAAACCTCAAAAAAACCATTTACGTTTTTAATGTAATTTCGAACCCTAAGCTCCTAAGAAAAAATTATATTTTTTTATAAATTATAATTATAATTCTAAGATCCGACAGCATTGCGTCGCCGACAACAGCGTAGCTACAGAAGGTGATTTTTGTATTTTTTATTATTTTTATTTCATCCCTTTTAATACATTGAGACAAACAAAACATTATTTAGATTGAGAAAAAGAGAGAAGATACAAAATAAAGCCTTCTTTAACAACAAACTAAACAAAACAAATAAATTGGCATATGACATAATAATACATTACTTAAAGTTAAAATACACAAAAACAAGAAAGAAAAAAAAACCAAAACAATATTACTTCTAAATCCTAAACAAAAAACAACTTAATATAAACAACTTAAATTAAACAATTAAAGATAAACAAAAATATACGGAATGGAATAAAGCAGCCTCCATGGGTCTACCCGTTTTGAGGCTGCATATCTCAAGTAAAAATATATCCATACGTCCAGTATGTCTGAGACACTGACACTAGCGAAGCGAGTGGAGTCTTGATAATATCTACACATCTACCGAATATTGTGGCCTACATGACGTGAAATCTATTGATATATATTATTAAATGGTTCACAATATCTGTGTAACAACTGTTTGAAACCAACTTACTCCATTGCGTAAGACTCCTTAAACTCCCAATACACATTTTTTTCCAAGTAGTTATGGGTTAGATCCCTCTCTTACACCTTTCCTATTTGGTTTCTCTTAACCAACTCTTGTTATTTTTCGACCCTGACGCTATTACAATATTCGAGGTCTAGGGGTCTTTATTCGATGTTCTTTTATTCCTTTATTCAATGAACGATGAGTTCTTCGCTTTTATACAACATAAAAAGAACACTTCTCAAAACATCTGAAAACACGAAGTGACGCGTGGTTTTATGTTAAATGCAGGAGGACACTTTATTATTTTACTTTTACCAATGTGTTTCTATCTTTTTTTTTTTTTTTTTTTAATCTGAAATGTTTACTATCCAACAAAAATTATTTTCCACCCGTACAAAGTTAACTAAATATTTGACCATAGCAACTGCAATAATGACATCTATTGCCCGTCGTATTTTGTGCATAATAAATCTTGAATGTTAAATAAAAACGGTAAAGGTTTTGTACAATAACCTAAATTCTAAACAAATATATAAGAAATGTTTACACCATCACCCAAGTAATACTATTTAACACATAACGTCATCTTCCTCTTGGGGACGTTAAACGGCCGCCACCCCTTCTCACTACTCTCTTAGAGCCCCGTGGCGTTGCATCCCTTGAAAGCTCTAGTGATCCCCACATGTGATTTACTACCCCCCTCCTACAACCCAACTCTCATCGCATCTTGAAAACACACTGCCTCAGTCTCACCCCAATATCCTCGCGTTCGCTCTTTTATTTATCACGCTTTTGTATGGATTAATGTTTAATATATTTCAGTCTGGGTTTCTCATTGCAGATCTTCGACTTGTAATTAAACTGTACAAAAGCATTGCACAAATTAAATCCAAACTCAATAAAAAAGAGTACTCCAATTGTAGGAATAATACTGAACAACTTTTACCGGAATCTTACACAAAAGTTGGCTAAGAATTTAAAAAATAAATAAACTAAAAGTGCGCTATTTGATAAATATTAGCTAATAATCTAATTTTGCATAAAAAAAATGTTGTGTAGCCTACAACGAAATATTACAATGTGGCTATTTCACAAATTAGTAATTTTTTTTGAAAATTACGGTTATTATATTGGTTTGAATTATAAATTATCTCAACAATTTGATATAAATTTTGTTTAGGTCATTTATGACGACACGCGTGATTTATATTCTCATTTGAGGCTATTACTACCAACCTGACAAGTTTTTAGAGAGGACAAGAAATACTTTTCGAGTCCTTAGTAATAATATTTAGTAAAATCTGATTAAATCGTTGGACTGCATTATTTTGGTTGTGTGACAGGTATAATGTTAGCAAAATATGAGTTACCAAAATAATGAAAAACATCGTCTCGAAATATGGCTAATTATGGTTTATATACCAAATTTTATTGAAATAAAAACTATCAAAATCAATCGTTACCAAATAAAATCGTTGTATTTGTGCAACACAAAAATCTTTTAATGGCGGCGTTAATTTTTGTTTTTTGCCAATTCCTTCTGAACAGTACAACTTTTTTCACTTGCAATTTTCAGATGGGTTCGTGTCATTAACCTTCACATTTCACTATAATTTAAACAAAATCTGTAGAGCGGATTTTAAGGCTGCCTACATATTTTTTAAACGGCTGATATTTTGTATTAACCTATAACTTACGAAGCGAATTGTTTTATAGAAATGGTGATCAGTTTTGTTTGAATCCTTAGAGGCTACATTTGACCAAACTTTGATCAAAATCGTTAAAGCCATTTTAAATAAAATCGATATTTTGTGTTATTTCTTATGCCGGCTACCCTAAACTTTGAGTTATATATAAAAGATAGACCAAAATATGTTAACAACTAAATTTCATTAAAATCGGTCCACGCTTTTGGATTACAGTGTAGACTACAACAGACTACAGAGACATCATTCCAATAACCACTTTTTGGGGATCTTAAACGGATATGCCAAGTGTCCTAAAAGTCCCCCACCCCCTATTATTATTTTTTTTTTTACACCGGAAATGTTACGAAATGTACAACATGCTTTTGAGTCCAGAATCTATTTCTGCCAAGAAGTAATTGGTAGAAATTTCGAGAAATTAATCTGAGCTAAAAAACAAGGTAAGGCTCTTACCATCATTTTACCAACATAGAGCACTTTGTAATGTAATAAAAACAACCGGAGTTTGTATGTTAACATTCACAATTCGATTGGTCGCTATGTTGGATAGGATGAACTTAGAGACCTCTAGTTTACGTCATTATTCTTATTTTTGAAAGGCCTTTAAATGAGGTATCACTCAATAGGGGTTGCTATTTATAATTCTTGACCTACCCCCAAACTACCCCATTTTGGGGGTAAGGGTTGAAAATGTTGATACTTTACAAAACTCCTCCTTTGGTTATCTAAACTTTCCCCAAAGCAAATCTGTCTATTTCCATTTATAAAAATAATAATAGGAGGGGGGGACTTTTAGGACATTTGGTATATTCAAAAAAACTCGGCATCGATTTTTTTTACCACTCACAATAATCTGGTCCTACATGTGAGAAAAACTAAAACAAAGCGCAAAATTCCTAAACGACGATTTGTATAATTAACTTTCCCCTCCTCAATGCAATCCTGTGGTTTTCATCTGTCATTCATTACAACTGGTATTTATTTCATTTCTAATCAATGTAATTATCTGTTTAGTTACAACGCATTTAGTTGTTTCAACGTATCGATATATCGATATGAGGTGGTAGCAATACCGACTTTTAATTATTAGTCATAGTTGTTCATTGAAGTTTACTTTATTGTTTCGATTAATGAAACTAATTTTCAAAATTAATTGAGTTCAACGCAATCTGGTGGATGGAAGGGGGATTAACAAGCTGATATTTGATATGGCGTTATTGGGAAAGGGGTGGAGTGAGTTAGCTCAATATTTGTATCATTATTCATTAATTATTATTTTGGTAATATTAATCTATTTCATATTAGTAGTAATAAAGTCCGATTTTTTTTGTTTGTTTTTTTTTAACAATATGATTAGTTCGGGATAATACCGGGTGTTTCAAAATGAATATCGGGGTTTTAAGGCTTTGTAGTATTTATTACATTTAACTTACAATCATAAATAATACATAAAATAAAAGAGTTACTCAAACAGTTTTTCCTACAAGTGTTCAATGTGAGCACCATTCGTCTCACAGTACACATCGAGTTTGTCCCAAACTTTGATCAGCGTGTCTGGAGTAATTGTTGCAACAACTGGTTCAATCCTGTTTCTTAAGCCGTGTAGGTCAGTTAGTAGACGTGGCATATACATATGATCCTTTATGTCCACTTAGGTGAGATATCAATTAGTCACTGGACGACACGATCCAGAAAATCTTCATCAACATATCTTTTGCAAAGTTGGCAATAAACAGTAGACTATAGCTTTAGAGCTTGTAATAGCTGCAAACGATAAGGACGTAGTTGTAAACATCTCCTTAAAACTCTCCTCACTGACGTCACTGGAATTGCTAATTCACGACTAGCTTTCCGAACTGATTTCTTAGGGCTACGCGTGAAAGTCTCTCTCACTCGTTCTTCAGTCACTATTTGTCGTCCCGTACTCCACCTTTGCAAATGCAGCCGGTTTCTTCAAACTGATGGTAGCATCTACGGATGTTATTGTCACATGGAGGATTTCATTTGAATTTAATACGGAACGCACGTTGCACTGTAACTACAGATTGAATCCTTGCGAACTCTAAAAATCTTTCTGTTCACTAGTCACCTTCTTTGGTAATAGAGCTTTCTAACGGAAGACAGAGAAAACAGTGCATGGGCACAGGTGTACAAGAAATTACAATTGTAAGTTGAATGTAATAAATATTACAAAGCCTTAAAACCCCGATATTCATTTTGAAACACCCGGTACATTGTAAAACAGTTATACGATTAAAATATGAAAACATATAATTAAAATATGACTCGAACAAGTTGTACTACAGTATATCTGCTTTCCTTACCCAGTAAACGAAGTATAGGTTAGGGTAGTTTAGGTCAGGAGGATAGGTTAGGTTTAGCAATCGTAAAAAATAAACTTTTGTTTTTTAAATGATCTCAGAAAACCGAATAAATAATTTTTCGACATGCTGTCTGTCGATTGTATAATAGCAGCTACAAAAATTACGATAAAAATATGAAATTTAACATAGAGGGCTCCATTCAGAATCTTTTAGGAATTCAATAAAATTAATTGAAAATGCAAAAATGGCGGCCATTTTAAGTTTTGTTCATTTGTCTTTGTTATTCAACAAAATTAGATAACAATTTGCAGATTTCTATTCTGCAAGTAATGATACCAACGCTACATCTCTACGATGATAAAATTTCGTTGACAAAAATGTAATTTCGCAATATGACCTAGCAAAAAAATGTGTTATTCATATAGTTATAAGATCCGACAGGGCCAAGACACGAGTGTAGCGAATGAAAACGTCTTCACATGTGTATAGTTTCCAGAGACGTTCAGGCACAGACACTGGCACGAGCGAAGCGAGTGGAGACTTTTTTAAATAAACATATATTCTAGGGCCTAGCCGACGCCAGAAAGTAATTATATACAAAACTACAAGGTTCAAGAAACCTGTGTAACATCTGTTTTAAGCGTACCCTACTAATGAAACCAATAATTTCCTACAAGGCCTAAGAAATCAACTTTAAGGCTTTACTTTTAGAGGATCTATTTGTATTGCATTGTATGATGCGGCAGGGTAAGTACTATATTGGTCCCATAAATTACATCATATTTTTTGTATGTAAATTATTTTTATATCTACTACAAGCTATGCCTAAAAGAATACCATGTGTCGCATGCATGCTTTCGTGTATTTTCTGTACGGTTCTTTCTGAATTAAATTATTTATATGTTGTAATAATTATACGTTTCTTTAACTCACTATGGTTGATACGGGATACTGTCTACGGAAAGCCTATTTGTTTATGCGGGTTGCATTCTGAAATGTCGCTACTTTGTGAAGGGGCTCGTTTATTTACATTTTGTAGATTACATGTTTACTACTGTGTACATGTATGCGAGCTAGTGATGGGCAAAACGGGTCATTTCAAAGATTCGAATCATTTGGATTCGTTCACTAAAAGGACCCGTTCAAAAGACCCGTTCATTCGGATCCGGGTCCTTTATATTTGTACACACGACATGAGCATATCCTTTTCCGTTTTAAAATTTATTTTCTATCTTCTTTATTTTATATTCTTTCTGTATAGAAATCACAAATAGAAAATCACATTTGGTGTGAGGTTATAATATTATCGTTCAATGTAATTCACGCGAAACTGTTTAATTTGCGTAGTGTTGTTAATGCAAACCCAGTTTCGTTGCATTGAAACAAAAACCAAACGATAAATGACCGACTGAGGACCCGGAACCTAAGGAACGATATAGGATCTGAATCTTAAAGATTGAAGTTACCGACTACGAACCCGTGAACCTAAAGAATGATGAACGAAACACGATATTAACAGTCGGTCTCGGATCCGGTTCTGGTATGTTTTGTGTCTTCCTTTCAGGTAGAACCAATATTATTTCTTTTTTACGCAAATTACACCTTACCTTACTTTTCTGCATTGCATTGCTTTTAGTTTTAAGTTTGTGTTATCATTTCTTAGGCCTAAGTTAGAAGTTAACTAAATATTCGTAACATGTAATTTATTTAATCTGGATCAGTAGGGGATCCGGGTCATCAAATAATTAGGATCCGAATCTTTCGGGCCCCCCAAGGACCCGTTTCATATGAACGGATCATTCAGAACCCGCCCATCACTAATGCGAGCATAATGTGAAAAACAAAAACTATAATTTAATCTATGAATGTAAGTGCATAGTGCATACACGTTTAATTTAAAATGATATTGATTTTTATGTAATTAATATATAATTAAAATAAGATATGTTTAATAAATTTAGATATAAATACAGTTCTACTTTTTTTAAAGAGCTCTATGACTAAAAAGAAAAAGAAACGTTTCATAAATACTGGGCCCCATTCTTTTTTTAGGCATGGATGGAGTTTTATTAAAAGTAGTATTATTAAAAATTTCTTTACTATAATATAGTAAATATATTACTTTAAAAAAGTATTAATATATTTACTTTTCATACGTGAAAGAAAACTGGTTGAACGTTATAATCAGATTACCAAATAATTTATTCTATTTTCAAAATATTTTTACTTTTTAGTTCAACTTTGAAAAGCATGTTTAATTTTACTTTCATTTTAATTTTCATATTTAGGTCAATTAGACTGTTAATATTTGGATACTGCTGTGCACTAAAGTATTTTATTTGTAGTACATTTTACTTTATGTTTACTGTAATAACAGTTTGTTCTCATTTTTCCTTATTTATTTTATTCAGTTTAGTTAATTTTGATAAGAAGAGGGAGGAAGGAATGATACTATAAATTGTAAAAGAGAATTGATAAAGGTTTAAATTAATATATAACATTTAGTCTGGAGAGGGAGATTTTATTGCTTAAATAATTTTTTATTGATTTTTTATAGTTACGAAAATTATTTTCCCAAATTAAAGGTGAACATAATTTGATTTTAATAAAGTAAACTATAAATTGTTTAACTTTTTCTTTAAAATTCTTCACTGTCTAAAGCCATTAAAAAATTAGTTAAGATCATGACTTCTCCATTATTAACATTACAAAGAACATGAGTTTCGTTTGAAGTTGATTGGTCTATTCTAACATCATAGTTTCCACTCAGAAGAAGGTTTAACTTTAAGTTTTTTTCATTATCTCAATTAGAAATTGAGTTATGACAATTAAAAGTATTTCCAATTATTTATCCCATCAGGAAAAAGCAGTCTAAACGTCAATGTTTGTTCATGGTAATCACATCATATACTAGACCCATCTCAATGAAACCTTGCAATCTTATAGCAGTATTTTTGAAGAAGCTTTTATAGCTTTGTTTCATAATTATATCTTAAAAATAAACTTAGTTATTACAAAAATTATAAATATGTAGCAGTCAACATTCGCCCATGCGCAGTAAATAAATCAGGAATCATTCGGCAACGAATTTGTAAAGTGTTATTTTTGTTTGTTATATCAACTGATTAGGACCATCAGCTTTAGTATTTCAACACAAGGACAGGTTAGGATAAGTCCTAAACAAGTGTGAAACATTTTACTTATGACAGCTGATTAGGTCCATTTTTAACCACAAAGATAAGTTAGGTTTAGTCTAAACCAGTTTGAAACATTTTGGAAAGTGTTTTAAACTAAATTTTATTTTTACATATAAATTTAGTTAAAGTAGAAACCATTATATTAATCCACACTTAAACAGCTCCATCAGCTTTAATAATTCAACACAAAGCTTAGAGCCTAGCCTAGAGCGTTGTGTAACATTTTGAAAAATGTTATTAATTTTAATTTGGCGAAAGTATTGATGTATCATTATATATTTTAATACAGATAAAATTTGTATTAAAGAAATAAAGAAAATTGTTTAAATGATACTCAAAAACTATAATTGTCTTGAGCTAATTTCGATTCCCACCATAATATGTATTATGCAAATAATTTATCAATCAATGTTGAATCTGAAATATTTGAGTGCAAAACCGCTAGTTTTAAATGAAGGTTTTAAAATGAATTATAGTTTTAAACGAAACTTTAGTAAACATGCTTCTTATGAAGATTAATAAGAATACCAAATATTGCCAACTTAAAAAACACATTTTTGTGTGATTAAAACGCTTGTAATCTGTAGAAATAAGCCAGATTATAAAGACTTCAATTTTCATTAAAATTGCAACTTTCAAACATCTCACAATCATTACATTATATAGAGAAAGTTATGTGATTGATCAAAAAAATCGATGTCGGTACAATTTCCCTGATTTTTTTTAGAACAATGTCTGCAGCTCAAAAGCATAGACTGATTTCAATAAAATTTTGTTTACGGACATGTTTCGGCCAAATCTAGGGACATTTTTGTAAAAGTTTAAATTTGGGGATAGATTCATAATAAAAAACACAAAATGATCGACAACAGCTATAAAGAATTTGATTAAATTTTTCTCATTCTTAGTCTAAAAGAACCCAAACCAAACCTATCAATCGTCATTTCCCAAAAAATATCAGTTAGTAAATTATCTGTAAAAAGAGAAAAGTATCAAGTGTGTGATAAAACCACACTATTTGGCGTCCGTATGCATATAGGTACAGGTAAGTGCCATAACGGTAATACGTTAATTTCTTCTTTAAATAAATATACATATTCCCATACAAAACATCTTCTAGTTTCCTTTGATACCCCACACATATATGTTCAAAAGTAATATTTTTACTCTTTTAGTTTTCCCTCTTAATTAGCACAAGGTCTTTATCTTACCCCTATATTTTTCCTATATGTGGGAAAACACAAAGAATATAAATGAAAACTTTGTAAAATACAGGATTTATTGTCTTGTCTGTGTACACAAGATGCTACTTACAGACAGACAACACGGGCGTGAAATTACTAGGGGTCATGGTTTTACCTACAGAACCTAATAAAGAGATATCAATGAATATTCAATCCATCTGTTAATTGATTGTTTCACATCTCACAAAAACTGCTTTTAAAACTTATACGCTACGCATTTCTTATTATGTGGTTAAATTAAGTTGTATTCGTCATACAAAATTTAATAATATATGATTTCCCACTGCAATTTAATTTCAAATCCAAATAATTTTTTTTAGATTTGTAAATCAGAATAACTTTCAGTTTTATTTGATATCTCACACATATTATTTCAATTTTTATTTTTCAACTCGCTAGTTTTTCCTTACCTACCTCAAGGTCATTTTTTGTAACCATTATATTTTTCTTTTATGCGGGACAATACGAGATTTGTATCCAAGGATAATACAAAAACCTAAATTGTTGACATATTTTCATAAAATATTCAGCTACATATGGTATAGAATTTGAATGCTAATTGTAACTCTAAGCCTTATAAAATTGATGTATCCCTGTTAACCACTTTTTGGTTCTGATAAGTTGATATTCTATATATATATATATATATATATATATATATATATATTTAATATTTTACACGATTTATTAAAATGTTTTGCAACAACGTTTGTATTATTAGAGAGTAAATTGGTGTACGATTTAAATGCTGATGGAACTGAAACTTCTTAAAAATCTGTGCATTATTTCCCGATTAACAACGTAACAAAAATCGTTGTACCTATTTTGATATATTTTAACTTTAACGTTATGGTCTTTGATTTAATTTTACTTTTTTATCGGTAGTTCTCGAACCGGTTTGTTTATTTCGTTAGAGTTTCCATTTTGGAAATATTTATGAAAACAGTTTTTAAAATGGTGATTTTTGTAATATAATTTTTTTAAATTTTGAGAACATAAATGCAAACTTTGAAATATACATTTACCAACTGTGCAGACAAGCTTGTGAAATTATAAGAGTCCTTGGTTTTACCTACGGACCTTAAAAACTGTCATGGAGCTGTTAAATTTTTTTTTTTTTTTTCAAAATCGACTTTTTACCAATTCGTTCAATTTTAAGTTATTTATATACAATAATGACGTTAAAACCACAGTGAAAAATCCCAAGTAACAAAAAAATAATAATAGTGTTCAGGAATAATTGACAACAAACAAACATACACCTCGCCCACCGTTATTAGAAGCTTCATTTTAAACAAATACGATTTACACTGAAAATTATTTAAGTGTAGTTTTCTGAGCGAGGAAACTGAAGAGGCAGATTGACAGATGATGTTCATTTTATGCACACCTTGCAGAATAACCCACCCCACTTCGAACCGTGAATCTTGTTCTCTCTGTAAATCATTTTAAATCTACTATTCGTTGCAAAAATATATATAACGTAATCCTACGCTACAGTTGGAGTAAAAAAAAAATGAAGAAAACATAAAATCAATCTGTACGTTAAAACGTTGCAACTGAAGTAATTTAACCAAACGTGGTGAAAAACTAATGAGTAATTATTAAGTGGTTAATCAACAAATTCAGATAAAAAGTAAACTGTGGAATACATTGCACAGACTTTCATATTCACACATCCTCAAAACCAAAACAGCAGTAGTTATAAACTCCCGTAACTCCAACAAATGTAACGCGTAACTGGTCAGGGGTCACAAGTCAGGTGAGTGGGGGGGGCTCAATGTCTGGTTCGAAGGTTAACTGGGTACAAGGTCAAGTTTTAAGCTTAATTGTGGTCACGTGACCCAATTTAATGAGGCATGAATTAGAGTTACGAGGCATGGAAGTTAATGAACGTAAAATAAAGTTAATTTGAGTCAGCATCAAAATGGCAAAATAGTCCCAAATTTCATTGAAATAAAAATGAATCAGACCTAATTGTTACCAAGAAAATGTAGTGAATAATAACCACGGACACCGTATTGAAAAAAAATATGCTTCACGGAACGATATTGAAGAAATCGAGGCCAATAGGTTTTGATTTGGGTTATTATAGATTACACTTGAGCAAAACTTGATCAAATAAGAGTCTGTTTTAAAAAAATATATTAGTTTTGTGTTTTTCCCTTGACAGTTACACCCAAATTTTGAATTATTACAAAAATGTACCGAGTTATGACAAAAAAAATATCGGCATACCACATGTTATTACAATCGGCTTATGATTATGGGTTGTAAAACACTTCATATACCACAAAAAGATACATTTCGAAAACCACTCTTTTACAGTCTGGGGACTTTAAAACGGGTACCTACATTCGTCAAAAAATTAGACATGGTTTCTTTTTCTATACTTTATAAATATTAAAAAGGAAAAAGAAACTATTTAAAAGAAAATTATAGACTCTACGACCTGGCTTATTTCTACAAAAATAAAATTTTAAAATATAAGTTATATATTGACTCAAAATTTGACATGATTATTTTTTAAGTTTCATTAAAACCCATCGTTAATATCAAAAAAAAATTTTTAAGGTTATAAAAATTTCTTTTTCAAAATCAATAAAAAGTTCTTTGACTAATATAACCCCCTTCCCCCGTTTCTTCAGCAACACTGTCATATTAAATACCAGCATATTAAACCCACTCACAAGAATTATATTGAGCTGAACTCAATTAATTTTGTAAATTCATTTAATTAATAGAAGTGGTAAATTAAACTTTAATGAATAACTTGACTAATATTAAAACGACGATAATATATCGATACGTGTTATTGAATGAGATATGTAACTAAACAGGCAACTATATCGATTGGAGAATGAAATAAATACTTGGTCTAATTAATGACATTAGCAAACCGCTGGATTCCAATCAAGGGCGTGAAAACTAATTTAGTCCGCGTTTTGCACATTTAACTGTTTTTTAATTTAGTCATTTTTTAGTAACATATGTACGTAAATTTATTAATAAAATTTTTCATAATCCGATATTGATAGAATCGTAATTTTTTGTGTTTTAATTGTGGTTGTTATGTCTATCTAGGTTAAGTATCTATGTTTGTTAAGTACATCTATGTTAATGAAGTCAATGTTATAGATGTAAGTATCTATAGAGAGGAGTTCATCTATGGAGAGTCGGAGAACAAATGGTCGGAGTCGTCTTTGTTGCGTTCGTGTATGTGAAATGTATTTTTCTGAATTATACTAAATAAAGTTAAAAGTATTTACTTTAGAATTAGCTATTCTGTCTTACTTTATACCATGTGTCCATAAAGTCCCACACCTCCTCATTTTTTTTTATTAATGGAAATAGACAGATTTGCTTTGGGAATAGTTTAGATAACCAAAGGAGGAGTTTTTGAAGTATCAACATTTTCAACCCTTACCCCCAAAATGGGGTAAGGTCTCTAAGTTCATACTATCCAACATAGCAACCAATCGAATTGTGAATTTTACGTTAATAATTAGACCGGAAATGTTACGAAATGTACAACAAGCTTTTGTGTCCAGAATCTATTTCTGCTAAAAAGTAAATGGTAGCCATTGCAAGAACTTAATATGAGCTAAAAAATGAAGGTAAGGCTCTTACATCATTTTACCAACATAGAGCAGTTTGTAATGTAATAAAAATAACCGGTGTTTGTAGGTTAACATTTACAATTCGATTGGTCGCTATGTTGGATAGGATGAACTTGGAGACCTCTAGTTTACGTCATTATTCTTATTTTGAAAAGGCCTTTAAAATGAGGTATCACTGAATAGGGGTTGCTATTTAAAACTCTTGACTTACCCCCAAACTAGCCCATTTAGGGGTAAAGGTTGAAAATTTTGATACTTCAAAAAACTCCTCCTTTGGTTATCTAAACTTTCCCCAAAGCAAATCTGTCTATTTCCATTAATTAAAAAAATAAGAGGGGGGGACTTTTTGGACACATGGTATATATCCTGGAGACATAAAAGTATGGCGACGAGAAAAAGGGAATTCTTGCCTGTTTATTTCTTCAAGTGAAATTCAAGTTGAAACACTTTTAGGTTAAAAGCACATGGTGAACGGTAAAATTTTCGTTGTGGTTTAACAAGGATAATGACGGTTGACATACGTTTCTATGACCTTTTAAATATAAATTATAATAATGCATCATGTCATACGTCGTCATAAACCTAATATTTTGACATATTAGATATTTATCGACAAATATGTAGCATAGTAAAGGGGTAAGTTGTGATGAGTCCATGACTGGTTTTTTGCCGATATATACATTTTAAGGTACTCTTAATCCAAAATGTTTATTTTTTAATTATTATATCTGTCTCTCGTAGATGCAGTGCTTTACAGACCAAACGCGTGCGCCGATTTTAATGAAATTTGCTATATGACTATATCTCTAATATGTTTAATAACTCAAAAATTGAGGGTCGCTTTCAACAAAAATAAACATAAATTTACTACTTCCTCAAAATGGACTGTAAAAATTTTAATCAAACTTAGCTCAAGTAAAGCCTCTAAAGGTCCAAACAAAACGTATAGAACGCTATATATTCAAAAATGCTGGTTCGTGTGTTGTAGGTAAAAACCAAACAAATGACCACGAAGCTGCTATAAAAAAAGAAATTCCTCAAAATTGATTACACCGATTACGTTCAAATATTAGTAAAATGTAAAGACAAATGAATCAGACCGGTGTTCGAAATAGAAAGTCAAAAAATATGACGGTTTAGGAACTATAGCTCAAATGGAACCCTGGGTTTCTCAATTTTCAATGATCTGACATTATTATTTCCCTCCTAAATTGATATAAATTCGTCAAAACTAATTCTATATCTACCTTTATTAAAATTCCTTATCTATCACAAGAAATTTTTTTTTATTTCTTGACCACGTCATCTGTTTAAAAACTTCAAACATGTCAGTGTTCATATGATCATTATAAACATGACGTAAATTTCTAACATCTTATTTGAAAAGCACTATTAAGTTAGCATTATCACGTATAAGTTGTTTTGGTATGTCTGACAGAGATAAAATATATCTACATTATTGTGACGACCCATAGCGAAATAATTTCTAATATAATTTTAACGTTCACAACCAACATCATCAAATATCATTTTAACTTCATTTTAGATGCATTACTTCATCATTTTCATTAAATATAAAATATCCTACATAGGATATTTTTGACCCGAAACCGTGTTTTATAATAGCAAGTGAACAAAATAATAATAATAAGTTCTAAACAAATAACAAAGTAATTTGAGGAATAATTTTTAAAAAAATAATAATGTACATTTACCACCGTTATTAAAACCTCGATTTTAATCCAAAACCATTTACACTGAAAACGTATTTATGTCACAAACTGTGCAAGTTTATATTAACCCTTATTTTAATATGTAATTGATTTTTTTTTTGAAGACGGCATCCACGGATCATTTTCAACTTTTCATTGACGACTACAAAACTATTTTTAATGACGAATAGTTTTTATTTGGTTTTAAGAATGGGTTAGTGAAAACAAGTTTGGAGAATATTTATTGCAACGGTTTTTTTCTCTCTTTATTTCCCAATAACGATGGTTTTCTTCCAAACATTAAAATTCGAGATATTTCATTGTTAAAACCAAAAGACGCAACCCCTTCAATAGAAATCCATAGTAAAATATATTCAGATTCCCAATCTGATATAAATCATTTTTATTATCTGAAGATAGAAATTTCCCTCCTCTCAAAATAACCCCACTTCTATAGTGATATTCACCCTTACCTAATGTTCTTTTATAAAACAAAGCATTTCAGTTAGAGGGAGATGTTTTTAGTAAAGAGAGTACAGAATTAGTATTTTTTTTTTCTCTTGTTGTTTAAAGGGGAAATACTTTCGATCATCGTCGCCTTAAAAATAAAGAAGAAAAGATCCTCAATACCCCTACCCCTCCAATACTCTATCATCAGAGTCATTAAAGAAAAGAGCTGGTCAAGAACCTGATAAAAAATGTGAAAGAGAGGGATCTAATCTAGAATTACATAAAGAAATCTGTAAATCAAGATAGGATTCCCCGAACTTGCCACAACTCGTTATTATATATGAGCCTCAGAGAGTTATTAATACCATCAAATAAATATCCACTAACTTCCTCATATACAAATCTCAAACTTTAAAAGTGACACTGTAAACAAAGCTAAGCCTAAAAATTATTATTTCTCAAATACACTAGATCGATGTTGATTCAATTTTTCTATAATGTAGACATTAAAACTCCAATCAAAACTTAATGGTCGTTTAAAAAAAAAAGAAGAAAGACGTATAAAATAGAGACGCAGTAACTCTTGATTACTCTAAAAACGTCGTAAAAAAACTAGAGTTATTAAAGAACCTAATATGAAAGATAACAGAGATTGCTCTAATCCAAGACTATAATAAAATAGGTGTAGATTTAACTGCAAACCTCGATATTTGCTTACTACTTCTCAAAATCGGCTTAAACAACTCCATAAAATTTTACTAAAAATGTGAAATTGTAAAATCTGCTTGTTGTGATCTCCGAATGATTTCAAGGATTATCAGCGTAAAACCATAAAATCAGTTTACTCTGTGTATGTATGTTCTCGGCTGAGATACGGAGAAGTCTTCTGGGGGAACTCTGTCGATGTTTTTAAAATTTTCCGTATTTAGAAACAAATAATTAGAGTAATGTGGTAATTTGAAATTTAATCAATCGTGTAGACCTTTTAGAAAAATATAGAATTTTGACTTTTCCATTTCTATCTTTATATATGAAATGTTGGTGTTTTTTAAGGCAAACCAGAGTGTTACGTAATAGTGTTTAGATAAATCGACAATTCTCAAATTCAAAATTGGGTTAAATGCCACAGCAACTTTCACTTTGTACCTGTAGACATTTTGGTCATTCTCATTCTATCTCTGCTTGGAGTCAGATGCATTGTCTGCTCCCTCAGCCTTTTCTCATGGACTTAAGTTCCGGCTACCTCATATTAATTTACTTTACCTCAAATACTTTTATATTTCTCTTTTTAAACGTTTTATATCTTGTAAAGTGTTAAGTGCGGTCGGTGTGAAGTGATTGCAAGAAGAAGTACTGGCCAGTTACTGCACATCAGAAGTGGAACCGTTCGTTGGCACAATATAACGTCAACCTCAAGGAAGCTAAACTCAATAACTCTGGTCCTCCGGTACTGAAACTTATTAAGTAATAAATTCATACATTAACACTCAAAAAATTACCGAACACAGAGTATGTTCAAAGAAAAACAACATAACCATAAATATCTGATGAGGGAAAAAGTGTTGCAGTATCCTGTGCACAGATTGCAATTTTTAGAACGTGGCGTTTTTTACTCTGGTTTGAAGTTATTTAATAACTTCCGGAAAATATAAAAAAGCAAAGTTGTTTCAAGAATTTTCGCGGATCACTCAGAGGATACCTCTTGAGGAATGCTTTTTACTCAGTGGAGGAGTACCTCTGCTCATAACCTCTGGATGTCTGGGATGCATTTTGTATTCAGGATGATGACTCAAGTAATACGATTAATATGAGATAACATGTATACATGGTTCACTGTGTCTTAATTTGTTGGTATTTTATAAAATTTCTATCTTGTGTATTTTTTATATTATATATTGTGTGTTGTAATTTTTGTATAGTATGACAAGTCAAATGTATACCGCAGCACTGCTGCACTATGTAGGCCTATGTCATAAATGATGCAAATAAATAATAATAAAAAACCTACGCTAATGTGACAAACTGCAAGTAAAAGAAATTTATGATTTTACCCACCATCGTCTCTGTTTAATCATTTCTAAAGAAAGCTCCCTTAACAAACGCTTAATTAGTAGTTTTTTATGGGAACCCACAGGCGACATGCTTGCTGAATAGCGAATAGTAAACTGGCAAGTACTAGCCGACAATAATGTGACCGGGTTGTCAGCCGCTGCTTGTTACCAGCCTAGTGTGACCTGTGCTTTACTAATTCTGCCTGTGGGTGACAATATATAATATCACAACGAGGGTGAGGAAACCTTACTTTGCAAGTAAGATGAGAGCCATGGGGTCTCCCAGGGATTTATAGTCTGAGACTGTAACATTGGGGATTACACACGCTCGCACGCTCTACTTTGTCCTAAAAGTTGATGTTATACAAAACTATTGAAACAGGTGTTACTGCTTTTTTTATTCGTTAAGTAAAAAAAAAACACTTAACAAATTAATCCCTCAGAATATTTTTATAAATAGAAGTATTACAAATTTGTCATATTTCCAACAATTTTTCCAATATAGCGATCAGGTGTATATTTCCTTATAGAAATCCCCATGTTTTTTTACATAAAACTCAATATTTTAAGACTTTTTTTACTCTTGAGTATTTTTCGATATCTCTAACTGTTTAGGAGCTACAGACGCTTAAATGTTTCAAAAATTCGCAAATTCAAACTATTTCCAGAGATGATTTTATTATTTTCAAAGTCAAATTTAGTTAAAATATAGGGGTTCCTATATTGAAATTTAGGACTAATCGCCATATTGGATATATTGTGAGTGACGATAAATTTAGTAATACCTCTAGTTGGAACACACAAATTCCCGGGTGTAACCTTTAAAAGTTGTTTTATAATTTTTGTATTTTCAAAATGGCGGTAGTTTAAAGTTGTTTTTTTTTAAGTTAATTGTTTCGGTGATACTGGACGTTAAAAGCTTTAAACGGGTGTCATTTTGAAAATTTTAAAAATAAAGTCTTTGTACTTTTACCAAATCTGAATTCAAATCTTATCAACTCGTATTTCTGAAGTTTTTTTTTTTGTAAAAGATCAAAATGGCGGAAGTCGATTATATGTTATTCAACAGAATTTGTTCGTCTTCATGTATATAATCCAAAAATAAACAGCCGGTTCATCTATTTCGTGATATCCTTTATATGTTTCCTTGAGGAGTTTACACAACATTTTAAGATTTTTTTATTATTTTTGACATAATTTTCTTGAACCCAACCGTTTAGAAACTAGAACCCTCAAAATATTAGAAAATATAATGTTTTCTGATATTTAAGCGCATTTTATAACTAAAAATCAATTTAACAATTAAAGGACATTATAGTGATATCGACTGGAAGAACAATAAAAGTGTTTTATTGTTATAAAATTGTCTGGCTACTTGTCGAAAATCAGAGCTGGTCGTGGTCAGAAGACGCATTCCACGACAACGGGGACTCCATCAGGTTATAAGGATGAGGGAGTTCTACCCGAGCTCATGCAATTAAACATGGCCCGGGGGGAGCTCCCTGCAGAATATACCATCCCACCTCCCATGGTCAGAGCTTCTGCCATACTTATTGAAGACTGGGAGGACCGCATGGAAGAAGAGGAGAAGGATTTAAGATCTCAGAGACGCTGGCGGAATAAGAAAAACAAGTGGCACAGGGAGCGAAAGAAAAACTACAAGAGCCTTCACCCTGATACTAAAATTGTTATTGTACTCTTTAAATAAATGTATTCTTTGTATATTTGATTTCAATCTATGTTTGTAAAAATTTATTGAATAAATGTCCTAAATCTGTTATAAATATGATACACACAGCGTCAATGGTTTATTTTTAATTTCTGATAAACAGTTAAAGAACTGATATTTTTGGAGCTGATTACTTTTGGTTAGCTTTTATTTGGTGAGTAAAAAGATTTGTGCAATAGCGTTCATTTATTAACATTTTACAAGTTTCAAATATAATTATTCCTATTGATATAACGAATCAAATATTGTGACATTATTCCCTGAATAGAATCATTGGACATTAGGTTGTGGCGTAACTATGACTGAAATAGATTTTAATATTTCAAATCTACAAGGTGTCGCAAAAAACCTTAGCACGCTATACAGGATCGTATTCTACATATCCAAAGAAATAAAAAAAGATTCAGTAACTTTTTTTTTTAATTCGCTTTAGCTTAGTCGCAATCCGCCATTTTGTTTTTTTTTACAAAAACTTATTGCAACTTCAGAAATAGATATAGATATATTTATATTTGGTGTAAGCATTTTATATGTTACTTACGATTTACAAGTGTACTAAACACAAATCCTTTTTTATAACTTTCAAAATGGTCCCCGTTTAAAACTTTTAAAAAAAGTAACGGCCACTTTTAAAATTATAAAAATTAATTATTTGAGTTTGTTACACTTGTAAATCGTAACATACAAAATACTTTACCAAATTAGAATTCAATATCTTATCTATTTCTGGAGTTAAAGTGAGTTTTTGTTTTTTTAAATGACGAATTTCGACTAAACTAGCGAATTCGGAAAAAAAATTATTGAACATTTTTAATTTATTTGGAAATGTAAAACTGATCCTGTACAGCGCGCTAAGGTTTTTATGACACCCTGTAGATATTATCTACATAGATGATACTTTATCTATATGCATCTTAAAAAATAGAAGTAAATTAACGAACATATTTGACCACTATACACAGTATAGGGTAAGTTTGCTGATTGTAAAACAATTTTCTGTTCGTTTTTTCACAGATCTTCATATTCTCTAGCCTTAGGAAAATGACAAAGTGATTTTCGTCGTTCTTGTCAACGTAAGCGCGATATCGTGCACAACACTTAAGATAGGAAATGAAAGTTTGCATATGGGACTATAGTGTGCTAATATAGAACCCTTCAGAAATTCCGAAAAACAATTATAAATGTCAGCGGACATTTTAAACAGATTTTGTGTTCATATCGCATGTTCTATTCACTTTATAATACACTAAATAGAAAAAATATTCGGATTTCAATTTTGCATTTAATGGTACCACCCCCAACTCTCTACGATGATAAATAGCGAATGTCTTATCGAACGTGTAATTTGAAACTCAAACCTAAAAATAAAATTCGTAAGATTTCCAAACCCGGAAGGTCCGAGTTAACGACACGAGCGAATTAAACGAAGACTTGATATATTCACATCTACGAAGAAATTAGTGATATGAACAATTACGAGGTGTCCATCAACGTGTTTTTAATTCTCATCATAAAATGAACACTTTTCAAAAATTTCCGCCCCATCGGTGCGACAGTAAATTCACATATGTATTATTGATTGAAGAAGGGAGGGGACATACAATCGAATCAAGATGTAGGATTTACCTCAGCTGCTCCTGGGAAATGTCATGAATTTAAAAGACTTATTTCCTATCCCTAACTTAGGGTCTGATAGATTGAGAAATATCCGCGCCAGGATGACCAGGAAAAATTTAATTTTTATCACCTGAAGAAACAAATACTGTTAGAAAGTGTCAAAATTTGTCAGGATATTGGTTTTTAATAACAGAATAGCACGTTTTAATTCTATTTACACGGTGATTTTTTGAATAGTTGCCAAATTTATTATTTAAAAGACGGAAAGAGATTCGCATGATCTTTTCTCTGGACAGTTATTCAACTATAGGGGAAACCTTCCACAAATAAATAGGTATTTTTATTTTTTAGAATACCTATTTACAAAATCTAAAATCACACCACCCACCTCCCCATCTCAAAAATGTGTAATGGACACAATGACTTGTACCTATTAAGGTCCTTTAAAAACCCTGAATTTCTGTATTCGTTCGCTAAGCTCATAAATGTTATTTTGTAAGTCATTTTCTAAAATTTTACAAAATAGGCACTATGAAATTAGTGTTTGTTACAAAGTTCAATATTAAGGATTGTAAAAAGTCAACAGCATACAATGGACAAGTTTTAACGAAGACAAATTTAGGTAAGTATTAGTTTTTACATGTCGCTTTACCTTGATTTAAAAAAGTGTTTTCCATTTCTAACAATTAACCTAGATATTATTTCTTAGGCAATAATTTGAACTAGAATAGCAATTTTATTTTTACGAGAATTTTTCGTTACAATTACTTAATGATACGACATCAGTTTTCCTGGTAGTATCAACTAATGTTCATAGTGCGATAACCTATATTTACAAAACTTTACAAAATAACATTTTTGAGTGTAGCGAACGAATCCGTTGGTCGATTTTATTTTCTTACAACAGAAATTCATGGTTTTTAAACGTCTTTAATTTGAGGTATCACAAGCAACATGTTTCCATTACAGATTTTTGAGATGGAAGAGGGGTGATTTTGTATTTTTTTAAAATATTCTCTTGTTCTCTTTATAGGTGAATAACTATCCCGAGAACAGATTATGCATCTCTTTCCTTATATTAAATAATAGAGGTGATTAGTTTCCAAAAAATCACTCTGAATACGTAGTATATAAAAAAAGTTAGAATAGACACTCGGGTCCAAAACTGTTTTTAGAATAATGCTTACCTGTGGCAGTGCTGTTATAGCTCACACGTATGGACCTACGTTGATCAAATTGGGTGTGTGCGCTCTTTTTGGCAATATCTCGGGAATTTTTTAAAACTAAAAATTGAGTTTTGTTTTCATAATGGGCAGGTACCATTTCCTTTATAACTATTTATAAAAAGTTCCAATTTGAAATTATTTCTATAAATATACAAAGTGTCACTGTTAAGCTCGATATTGATTTCTCTTTGTTGTTTAAAGGCCTCTCGGTCATCGCGTTATAAAAATAGGAATAATAGAATACATAATAAAACACCCCCCCCTCCAGCTGTCGAATACTGTAATAGCATCAGGGTAGGAAAAGAACAAAAATTGGTTAAGAGAGACCCGAGAAAAAATCTGAAATAGACGAATCTAACCCAAGACTATATGAATGAAATGGACCCTCGGGAGGGATTGCCAAGCCCGTAGTTACTATAATGAGCCCCTGAACCATATCATCGATACTATTCCTAACATTTTCATCATTTTTTAAATAAATTTATTCAAAAATTTGCCATCATTTGTTATTTAAAAAATAATAAAGTCCACTCGCTGCATTCGGTGTCGATGAATAGGCCGTTTCGGATCCTGTCACATTACCTTGGGAAGTCAGGCGTTCTATTTTTATTTTTATTTATTACAATGACTTCGATATATCTTGTCTTACACTGTTGGAGTAGGGTACCATTACACGCAGAATTGAAATCTGCAAATTTTTATCTAGTTTAGTGTGTTATAAGTTGTATAACACACAAAACAAGTAATTCTTTGAAATGACAGCCATTTTGACATTTAATTCAACTTTTCTGAATTTTAATAGTGTTCTATATGAGCACACTATAGTCCCCTACACGTATTTCGTGTTTTTATCTTAATTTTTGTGGTCGCTGTTCAACTTGCGTACAAACGACGACGACGCAATACGGACGGCATGTTGCAAATTACTTCCGGTTTCCTGAGGGCATGAAATGTAAAGTATTCTAAAGCAACGTTTGTTTACACTTTAATTTTTTACTTTATAAAATCTATTTCAACTTAAATATAAACCTACTTTGATGATGCCATAAACAGTTCCTCACTATAAATCGCATTTTGTTATTTATTTTCAACATTTTTTCATTCTTTTTACCTGTGATTGTAATACGGGTTTGGTTAGGATCCATGGAAAACAGTGATACTTGAAGGTAGAAAATAGAGGAATCCATATCTTGGTTAGAGATATGGTCTCATTGAAAACATCTTCACTGCAAACATCAGCAAATTTCAAAACAACGCCATACAGATTAACAATTAAATAACAGCTGGCTTTATTTTGAGAGAATGGTGGTTTAATGCAGTTAATATTTAATTCAGCTGAAAGCCGTAATTCAGACAAGCTGTCTGGGGAAGTACAGATCGTAAAACACAACGCCTATCTAGTTTACTTTCCTCCGTCTTAATTTTTATCACCGTATGATAAGGTACTTCTCTGGTTTATACTTCACGCAGCCGATACGCTGCATTTTTTCCTTGTTTTACCTTCCCTGGATTAAAGTACTATGATTGGTTAAAATAATCTATGTTAAGTTTTTCATACACATATATCTTTTGAAGATCAATAAAAATTAAAAAAATCGTGTCAATTAGTAGTCTCATGAGATAATAATAGTAGATAAGATATCTTATACCAAGTGTCCTAAAAGTAGCCCCCCCTATTATTTTTTTATTAATGGAAATAGACAGATTTGCTTTGGAGAAAGTTTAGATAACCAAAGGAGGAGTTTTTTGAAGTATCAACATTTTCAACCCTTACCTCCAAAATAGGGGTAGTTTGGGGGTAAGTCAAGAATTTTAAATAGCAACTCCTATTGAGTGATACCTCATTTTAAATGCCTTTTAAAAATAAGAATAATGGCGCAAACTAGAGGTCTCTAAGTTCATCCTACCCAACATAGCGACCAATCGAATTGTGAGTTTTACGTTATAATTGCACCGGAAATGTTACGAAATGTACAACAAGCTTTTGTGTCCAGAATCTATTTCTGCCAAGAAGTAAATGGTAGCCATTTCGAGAACCCAATCTGAGCTAAAAAAAACAAGGTAAGACTCTTACCATCATTTTACCAACATAGAGCAGTTTGTAATGTAATAAAAACAACCGGAGTTTGTAGGTTAACATTCAAAATTTGATTGGTCGCTATGTTGGATAGGATGAACTTAGAGACCTCTAGTTTACGTCATTATTCTTATTTTTAAAAGGCCTTTAAAATGAGGTATCACTCAATAAGGGTTGCTATTTAAAGTTCTTGACTTACCCCCAAACTACCCCATTTTGGGGGTAAAGGTTGAAAATGTTGATACTTCAAAAAACTCCTCCTTTGGTTATCTAAACTTTCCCCAAAGCAAATCTGTCTATTTCCAATAGTACAAAAAATAATAGGGGGGTGGGACTTTTAGGACACTTGGTATATCCTATAACGATGATTCCAGAGTCAACTAAGATGTGACACTGCCACAGTATAGAATTATATTAAAGTTTCTCACGAATGGATTGTACAATGTTATAGTGTCAATTTAAACAGTTTTTGTTCAAATCTAACTTGTTATTCATTTTACAACACACTCAAATGGATTAAAAAATACAGGTTTCAATTCTTCATGTAATCATATAAACTTCACATCTCTACAATGACAAATATCTATTGTTAAAAATGTAATTTTGAACTCTCACCTCCCGAAAAATTTAATATTCGTATTGTTACAAAATCTGACAGGGTCGAGTCACCAGCACGGGCGTAGCGAGTGGAGGTTTCTTCATTATTTACAGCTTCAAGTTTTGTTAGACTGAGATGCTGACAAAATCGAAGCGAGTCAGAAAACCTGTATTACATCTATTTTGTACTGTATAAAAATTTTACCCAAACTGAAATCTCTTTTTTAATTTTTGTGGAAGAGATAAATAATAATATAAATGTAATTGGGAATAACGATTCATATATAGCGTATGTAAGACAGGCGCAGTTTATCAAAATCGCACCGCAAAGTGTCATAAAACTCTGGCAGGATATAAAAGGGAATATAAAAACGACGTGATTGTCGACGGAAGGACGCACGCTTTTATTTCCAGTTTAAATATTAAACTGAGATAGCAAGGGTTGTGTAAAACGGTATCTCGTTTCAGTAGCGTTGGCCAACCTATTTATTAGTACTTAAATACTTTTAAACTGCGAGTACAAAACATTTTTCCCACAATTTATTTTATACGTTCTTACATAGAGAGTAGCGCAATCGCCTCTGATCAAAATGGGCCACTGTAACGTTTTACACATAACCATTAATAAAAAAAAATACAGGATGATCAAAAATTGCACAATAATACTTCAGCAACTAGGATTCTAGGAGTAAAAATATTTTAAAACCCGTCATGTAAACATATGTCTAAAAATAATTCGTTTTCTAGTTACGGTTAGCGAAATATTTTGTTGCCATGAGTTCTGCTCCAAGAAAGAAATGAAGCTATACTATTCTTGGGTTTCAAATTAAGGATCATATTTGGTGGTATTATGTGATTTTTTTATCTTCAAAATTGGATTAACATCTGAGAACATTATCACCTGCAATTTAGGGGAGAATGGTAAAAATACAAAACAAAAATTTAGCATAAAACACGTTTTTTTAGGTTAGGGCTACAAAATGCAATTATTTTGTTAAATGAGTAATAAACGCATAAAACCTAGAACAAAACTTGTAGAAAAGTGACCTGTTGTCCAAAAAGGAAAAGGAAGCCTCTGTCTGCTTGGTAGACCTGAATCCGCTTTCGGGATCAGTCATTCTATGGCAAGAAGTGCCGTGATAAAATGGGCTAGAGAAGAGCACAATGGAGAAAATTTCCTGGCCAGAGATTAGGAAAACGCCTTCTCTCGGATCAGATTCTACACTGACAAAAGTATTTGTTTCGTTTAACAAGAAGTCTATGAGACATGTCGTTGCCATGACTGAAATGCCCTCTAGCATGGTTAGACTATTAGCTGGTGCGGCATAGAGTTTAGAATTATTTTGTTTTAAATATTGTTCTATAATAAATTCTCTCTGTTTTCATTGTCAAAAACATTTTTGCAACTTCAATTAATGAACCTCCAAACAAGTCCAAAGGGATACCAACAATTCCAGCTGGTGCGAAATGAACTGAACGAAGCAAGGGTGCCAACTTTTCAAATTGGCCTACACTGATTTGTTTCATTTTTTGGTTGTGTTTTAAAAGAAACACCCTGTTACTTACTACACCACTTCTGAGCACACAGCACACAAACTTATTCCTAGTAGGAGGATCTCGCTTTCGAGCAATGGTGTAATTTGTTTTGTCTACAGTTGTTGACAAAGTGGCATTTTGTTCATTTAAATTAGTTTGCAAAACAGCTGATTTCTCAACAGTTTCACTTTGCCCACTACTTTGCACACTACTTTGCTCACTCCGAATGGCAACCGAACAAAACGAAATTTAGGTTAAGTTTATTTGAATTGATTTAAAATATACAGGAAATGTCCCGTATGTAGGTTAGATTAATTCTTACATGTAAAATAACATAAATGAACAACAAAACAATGTTTTAAAGTTGAAAAAGGAAGTAATTATTCATAAAGATGATTGACAGTGTATGTACACGGAGAGTATTTTTCGTTTGCCGAGTTTTGAAGTTGGCAATCCCGTTTCCTCAACAATACACCTAAGTTATTTGTAATATTCATAAACAACCTCAGTTTTGACGTGAGGTTGAACACTATTGTATTAAATTAATGTTTTATTAAACTGTGTTACTGCTGAAGTATGTTTTTTATTTGTCAAAAAATAACAACTGTAGACAAAGTATAATGTGCAATTCGTGAGCAGTGTCTTTTTTAAACTCGATAAAATTGACGCACTCGGCAAGCCTCGTGTGTCAACATTTTTCTCTCGTTTAAAAAAGTGCCACTTTGCTTTCTAGTTGCACAAATAACAATTTCATAACGCCCATTTAAAAAAAAAAAAAAAAAAAAAAAAAAAAAAAAAAAAACACTATTTAAAACTTGTTTTATATACAGCGTTTAGTCTTGTAAGAAACATCATTATTAAACTTAAAAAAGATTGTTAGACACGTTTGTCAGTATTAACAAACGAGAAAACGAAATCCCAAATGGCTCGCTTAGCTAAAGATTTACCACTAGCTACAAATAGTTGATACAAATATCTAGTTTTCAAAACGGTGTACTTTATAAAAGAAATATTCCAGGTGCTATTAAACTCCTGCAGAGGTATAAAAAGGGAAATAAAACAACGGGTTTCCGGGAGCGAAACATGAAAACACTTTATTCCTTATTTAAATATTAAAGTTAACAAGGCTTAGATTGAAGGACAGAGGCGCTTCAAATCCAAGACAAGAGACAGAAATATTCCTTTAATAATATTATCGTTTTATTGTTTCCTTTATTTGTGACGTATTCAAAACTTTATTAAATATAACAGAAGTAGTTTCTTATAAACTTATATGAAATAGAAAGATGTGGCATGATTTCAAAATAAACTTTACAAAACAAAACTTTATCACAAACTCTAATGTAAATACCAGCCAATCTCAAAACGTAGGAGCCAAACAAAACAAATATTATGTATTCCGATTATCACAAAGATGTGTTTAACGATTTTTATTTAAAAAATTGGTAAAATTTAGCTTCTAAGGTTCCAAGCAAAACCTTTGCCTAAAATTCTAGTTCGAATTTTATTTATAAAAATAAATAGTAACAAGTTGAGGAACCCCACCATGGTACGTACCACTCCTATCATACTATGTAATACAAGCAGATCCTTTGAATGTAACGCCCGAAAGTTGATATCTTAGGATTGTAGAAAATGTTAAATGTTCTAGATCAAAGAGTCTTATCCAGTAGAGGGTAAATTTGTTTAAATTAGTAGTTACACAGACTTTCTGAGCCTCGTAATTATGTATATCATTACATGCATTGAACACTGGAAATTTATATCTAATTATCGTGATTTTAATTAAATAAGATATTTTACATTTTCAATTTGATTTTTCTAAATTTCAATAATCTTCTATACGAACACACTGTCCACTACACCAAATTTTATGTTCTTATCTTGTTGTGGCCACTATCGTACTTACGTACAGATGATGACAACGACGACGGATGGATGGTACGTCGATTTTAGTTTTCCGAGACCATGAAAAGTGAAGATCGGTCAAAATTACAAAAATCGATATTTTTGCGATTATCAAATTTACCTTATATACTTCGTATACTGGGTAATTAAATAGAAAATTAACAGCGGATATCATCCTAAAAATTCAAATAACTAAAGATTGATGTGAGCGGTTTTGATCAATTTTTTTAAATTAAGAATTATAACCCAAGTAAAATAAAATTATGGTTCTTAAATAACTTGTCAAATTCGTAACTCTAACTAGAAAGCTATCAGAGATCATTTGGCTATCTAAATTTATAAACGTAAATTCGTTTACGATTCGGTACATTGTTTTCGGTTTTAATTATAATCCCTTTCAACAAAAATTTAATCAAAGTCATTTAGGTTTATTATTTGATTCTTTGAGTCTACGTCCATTGTTTACTTAATTTTTTTATATTTTTTATAGATAATCTCCGACTCGGTATTTCTTCCAAGATGGCAACCAATACTTTTGGAGGGGTCACCGAAGATATATTTTACCTTCAAGGGCTCACTATAATCCCGAAAGAACCTAGCTGGATCTACACCTTTTTTACGTAGTCGTTGGTTCACTTGCTTTCATCTTTTCTGTCAGAAAGGATCTCGTTTTCATCGACTCATGTTCTCTTCCTACTGTGAAGCTATTCTAGTATTTTATGTCCTCGTCTCCTTTTTTTTTTTTTTTACAAGGCGATGATGACGTAGAAATTTACCCCTTTAAAAAACCCCAAAAATGAAGCTACATTTTATTAAAATCAAAATCATTACAATTAAAAACACATTTCCCTTTCAATTTTTTCCCTCTTGTAGTAAATTTCTATTACCAGGGCATTAGAATTGTATAGAAGATATGACAAAACTGTATTGATTTTATTGACAAAACCAGTGCTTTAAAATCTAGATAATTATTCACTTTGTAGAGTACAGTACTACCACAGACAAATTAACAAGACAGATTTCTCAAGCAATGTACAGTATAACAGGGTTGGGCTCTGAGTTGATGTTGCATTGAACAAAACGTAGGGTAAATGTAGCGCTAGCGACTAACATTCTATCACATTTCCCCTACAACCCCTCAATTGCTTCATCAGTCTTTCACTCTACAGTTAGATAACCGGTTTTTGTTTTTGTTGTTAGTAGCATCTAAAACCATACGAACTAGAATTTGTGACTTTCTACTATAACACCCTCTTGGTACGAGATGAACATATGATTTTTTAAGTTTTGTTGTTTATTTAGGTTGTTCCTAAACGTTAACCGTTACTGTGTAACTTCATATAAAATTTAATAGTTTATTGTCGTTCGATCTATTATAGTTTTTATTTTTATAATTAACGTTTATTGTTTTTACTTTGATAATTACTTAAATTATAAATTAATATTATAATTTATAAGTATTATAAATTTATAGTATTAATTTATAAATCTGAATAATATTGTCTTAATATTTAAAAAAAAAAAGAGAGATAATGCAATTTCCCTCATAACATAAACTATATCCAAGATATGAAATGTACACAGATCATGTTTCCTATAACAGATTTGAAATAGTTTATGCCGAGTACTCAACAAAAAAAAATTGGTTGGTACTGATACTTATCCATCAATTTTTTGTTGTTGTAAAAAATAGTTTCTTATTATTTTTTGTCGTTCGGACTGTTAAAGTGATTTTTATGAAATTATTAATTTTGTATTTTAATTAATCTGTAATCGATCTAGTTACATTTTTCTGTAAGGCGAAACCATTCCCAGTGTACCAGGTAACTATAATATCAGAGGTGTTTAGTTGAAATAATACAATTGTTTATGGCATCAATTAATTTACCTACATGTACTTGGTAAAAAGGAAAATTTTATGAGAATTGAGATGAACAATTGATTTATACGATTATGCGAAAAAAGCGCACATATAGATATGTGTGAAGAAAGCGCAAAAGGGTCAATGAGACAGTTTAGGGTAGAGGTTACGATACCAGGAAATGAATACTTGGAGCGGATTAGAGGTGAGTTATCACGCAATACAACAACTCAGGTACATTCCTATGTAACCTAACCTAACCTAACCTAAACAAGCCTAAGTATACTTTAAAACTGTAAATATATGTAAAAAGTTACCATTGACAAAGCTACACTTTTGCTGATTTTGAATAAGCCTAATTATACTGATAAGACTGTAAATATATTAAAAAAGTTAACATTGACGAAGCTATGTTAAACACGCCTAAATGATTAAAAACTATTCAGTAGGCTAAACTAATCAATTAGCCAGTCCAAAGCCTGGATAAAGTGTGATTTGAATCAGAAACTAATTAATTCAACTTTATTTTCTGTGTAACATTCATTATTTCTAAGAAGATAAGGGGTGGATTCCTTTTGTAACTCCAAAAGGGTTAACTGAGCGCTTTCTTCGCAGTGCGCTTTTTTCGCTGTGCGCTTTTTCCGCGACACCGATTTATGCTTTTTCATATAGGTACGAGTTTTTACACTGTATGATGTGACTGGGCTGGGCGCCCATCAACTTGTTTTTGCTTGTATTGTTATTATTATATTTATAAATTTTATATTATTATTTTCTTTCATTCACAGCTGGTCAGCTGATCACTCATTAACTGTAGTAATTGCCTTCGGTGTTCTTTAATTTCGTTGTTGTTAATTTGTAGTGTGTATTTTAATTTATATTATTATGTTTTGTACAGCAATGAGTATAATAATATGATATAATTGTATGATATCAATTTCGGTTAGTTTGTATTTTATTGGAGTAGTTTTATCTGTACGAAATTTTCGCTATGTATTTAATTATTTTTAGTGAAATAAGTATTACCAAAAAAGCCTTTTTTGTGCTTACATATTTAACTCACTTCCCGCCGACATAGAAAAATGAAATTTTTGTCACTGGCGTCAGGTGACAATACAATATTAGTTGTTACTTTTATATCTCTCCATATTATATTTCAATATCTAATTTATATTACGATTTATTTGTTACACTGCAATACAATTCAATATATTTCGTCTTAATCGTTATATTTTGATGGATTCAAATAGACAATGTTACACTATCGATATATATTGATAAATTTCGATGTATTTAGAAAAAAAGAAGAAAAATGAACTTTCAAAAACATAGCATGTTTAATTTTTTTAAATTATTATTTTGGTTTTGGGGGACTTTGTGTCTAAAGAAAACATTTTGTAAAAAGCTAGTTCAACAGAATTTACAAAACATTTCTTGTGATTACATAATGTGTATCAGGCGCCTAGCAATCTGAAGAAGGTAACGTTGCCCGTAAGGCTATCTAGAGTGAGGATTTGATTTTGTTATATTCATTTAAAAGGCTGTGCAGGAGTGAACAAATTTCATGACCCTAGAATGAACTCTCTCAGATGACGTAAATCCCATCTGTCTACATACAAATTATGTAAAGATTTGATTTTACAACAAAGCAGATTTAGTCGCCGTAATTTATCTGAAATTGTTGGAACCTTTTTTGAAATAAAATATAACTAAACATCTAATATTGATAGTCCTGTTACATTTTTAATACCTTCAGCTCTTAAAATATAAATATCCCTAAATTTTTAATTGTCTAACAATGAAACCTAAATTTTAAAAAGTATAACATGTAAAGTTTCATAATTTTCATTAAAAAATAAATAAATAAATAAATAATAAAAAATAAAAAAAATGCCTTTCAGTCATTATTAAGTACAAAGTCACATTGTCAAATCTGTGTTGCTATACATTTTTTAAATCTGTATTTTATTAATTTTTATTAAATAAAAAGTGAATATTCAAATTGTGTAAAACAATAGTTATCAGAACAAGAGGTATTTTAGGTCTTCTACAAATCTTATATTCTAGTGAAAAATACAATTACGATGATTGATTTGATAAAAATTAATTATCAAACTGTAAACTAGTTAGTATCGAAAATCAGTTGACTTAATATAAAATATATATTTGATTTCAAATTTGAGTTGATCTGAGAGTTTTCAAATTTTGTTTCTTGAAAGTTGAAGCACTTAAACGATTACAGGAAAAGTTTTGTTTCCTTCAATACCAGACAAATTACTTTTCTCTGGCGAGAGGGAGGGGGAATACATTGATTATAGCATTTTAGCACAACTCTAATATAGAAATTCAACTTACTGTAATATCAGTATGGAAACTTCCATAGTGTTGCGTACATCTCCCGGATGTATTAGTCTTGTCACCTCCACATAAGCACACACCTAGCTTCAGTTACTGTATAATGGGCTCCTTCGTTGGTTAGCAGGACCTTGTGATCTTGTACATTTACTGCATTATCTTGCCATCAGGTCCAGTTGTGATCTTCCGGATGTATTATTCTTGTCACCTCCACATAAGCACACACCTAGCTTCAGTTACTGTATAATGGCTTCCTTCGTTGGTTAGCCGGACCTTGTGATCTTGTACATTTACTGCATTATCTTGCCATCAGGTCCAGTTGTGATCTTCCGGATGTATCATTCTTGTCACCTCCACATAAGCACACTGCTACCTTCAGTTACTGTATAATGGCTTCCTTCGTTGGTTAGCCGGACCTTGTGATCTTGTACATTTACTGCATTATCTTGCCATCAGGTCCAGTTGTGATCTTCCGGATGTATCATTCTTGTCACCTCCGCATAAGCACACACCTAGCTTCAGTTACTGTATAATGGGCTCCTTCATTGGTTAGCCGGATCGTGTATATTTTCTGCACTCTCTTGCCATCAGGTCCAGTTGTTGAATCTAGTTATCAATAGCAGTGCAATGTTGCACTGTTCGTAGACTGAAGCAATCCTCACTGCCATGTGCCTCTGAGCCGACAGTAGGCGCTTTACTGCAATCTCTTTGTCCAGTGTACCAGGCCACATTCACAACTCTCGCCAAGAGTACTCTATTGCCTTCACTCGGTTCACTAACGTTTCATTAGACGTGCTGTCGTATCTAGTCACGACGCCCTTATTCATCGCTTGATAATATGCGTAGCAAAGCACACTTTTCTGTTTACAGTAGAACCCCTCTAATCCGCCCTCGGGTGGTCCGTTACTCCGGTTAATCCGACCGTGCTCGAGCTCGCGATATTGTGCCGACTTGTCGATGACTCACGGCCCGTCTGTCGCCATTCATTTGTTATCGCTGTCCCGCTTCAGTGCTGTGTCATCCCGCTTCAGTGATGTCATCTCTCGTGTTGTTTCTATTGATTTGCTATAGTACTTGGAGAGTTTATATATAGACTTTATTATATTGACTTTTAAAAGTTTATATATCACTTATTTCACTTTAAAAAAATCTCTTTATATAATATGTAATAAATATTGACTTTTTTCGGATAATCCGACCTTTTTTGCGTTCCGACCATGCCCCCAGTCCCGAAGGTGACGGATTAGAGGGTTCTACTTTAAACCCCTAGATATGGTAAGTTGATAGTACCACACAATCTCCACCTCTTCAGTTTCGTGAAATTTCTCCTGTTTGTCGCCAGCGTTGTTTATGTCTTCCCAATCGCCACCTTAAGACGTCTATTTTACAGCAAACCGCTGGCTCCTTTTAAGGCAACGCTTATTCTTATTTCGAAGATCCTATCGTTGTCTGCCCATTTGTAAATTAAACAATGATGGTATCTGGCGATGGTGCCTTTTCTAGGAAACCGTATTACATGACATTACACATGTTACTTTAATAAATCTAATTCAAAGATTGTTCTAGGTTTAATTGTTTTTTTTTTTTGCATTATGAACAATACCATAAAAGACCGAGAAAAACCCTGAATGCAAATATAATATTATATTTTGTAATTAATTTGGTCAAATGTTTGTTCCCTTAACTAATTTACATAAACTTAACAATTTTAATTATTTTAAGACGGAAACAAGACCAAAGATTGATATAATACAGGATATGGAAAAGCACTTCCTAAAGAAGCTGAAGTTGGAGGGGCTGAGGCACGAAACATCTCTAGAAGTCGCAGTACATTCACCCCTCATAATTACTAGCAGTAACTTCCTGGTGTCGATCATAATATACGTCATAGTTTCTACAGGGTGTCACAGTCGTGGTTCATTAATAATATTAATCCCATTGTTATACTTACAAATGTATTTAGAAGTGTTGAACTCGGACAAATTTTACCTTACCTGAACAAGATAAAAAAGTAACAATAAATGTATTGAATACACCACAAAACATACTAGAATGGGGGAAATACGTTTGTTAATCGACGCGTAAATAACCTTGAAAAAACATTGCACAAACTTTCTCACCCACCCATCTCACAAACAAAAACTAATCGTCATCAAAAATGTCAGTTTTCGATCAAAAAAATAAACATAAACCGTAAACATCCTTGAAAAAATATTTCCTTGAGCGGCTCGCTCACTCATCTATACAAATTCTAGTAGATGAGCTGGAAACTTAAAATTTTGAAAACTTATTGCTTTTAGCCTGTAACTGAAAGGAATATACCAAATATACAATTTTAATTTTAACATGTAAAAAATTCAAAATGGCAAACTCAACTTTAAAGTCATTTTAGATGTTTTTGTAGGTATATTGTGGCTAAACTGTTAGACTTATGGAAAAATGGATTGCACCACTCACCGGGTAAGGATTTGGCGAGATGTACAAGTTTGTTTCTATGACTTTTCGTATCTCCATCGGTTACACATTAGATAGAGCTAGATTTTTGATTTTAGGAAAACTTTGTACATTATGTACAAATTATTTAATCTTTTGACACATTTTTAGCACAGCAATAATCATCAGATGTTGCATGCTTATGGCAGTTGGATGTGCATAATTTGGTATGGAATGCGTGTCGAATTTAATGATACTAGATGTCTTATAAGTGTGCGAAAAAATAAATAATGTGCGGGAACAATTAATTTACGATCTACAACTTTCATTCAGTGTCAAATCTTATATATATATATATATATATATATATATATATATATATACAGAGTGTCCAAAAAGTATGAGAAGGCCTTATATTTGTTGAACTATTCCAGATTAGCAATAAAACTTATCTCATCAATACTATACCATAAAATCTACTATTTGAAGGAACTATAAATTTGTCATCATTTTATGGAGACCCCACGCAGGGGGTGAGTATAAAAGAATCTTAAATGAGAGCATATGTTAATACGAGACGTTTAGTTTTACATCATATTAAAGGTCTCAGTTAGGATAATACAATGCTACAAATCCGACCTCAATAGGTTCGCCTTCTACAAAATGGCGCCGGTTTAAAGTTACAATATTGGGCTTGTTGAAAAATTTTCTTTCTTAGTATGAGTTACATAAATAAAACCTCGATAATCAACACTGAATGTAAAGGAAATTTTTCTGGATAGTGAGTGACTTTTCACCTTCAGTGGGAACGGTCTAATAGGAGGACAGAGAATTTTTTTAAATTTGATATGCTAGTTGCTCTAGGCTTACATTACAATACAAATTTTTAATGAAATTGTATTACAATGTGAATGAAATCGGTAGCAGAAGAATCCGTGGCTAATTTTTAGTTGTTTTTTTATAACTCACGGATCTGAGTTTTTGGAGAGATAACGGACCAAGGGGATTATTTAGGGCCCCTTAAAGGTTACACTTGAGTAAAAATTTATCAACATTGTTAGAACCGATTTTGCGAAATTCGTAATTTTGAGTCATTTTATTTTGGCAGAAAACCCCACATTTTGAGTTGTAAAAAAACGAGATAAGCTTACATTGCAATTTGATTAAAACGGTCAACGCGTTTTACCCGTACAAACCACTTTGTTTTGACTCTAATGACTGACTTCCAAATGAACATATCCAAAAAAACTCGATATCATCCTCATTGGCTCATTTATAGTGGCTACGAAATTGGCAATCCTAATAGAGTCTTGCTGAATCTACACATTTTTCATGTAGTGTTGGGTTTAAATCCCTCTTTTTCATATCCTATAAGTATTTCTTTAACAAGAAAAAAACCTGACATCGATTTTTAGACCTATCACATAAATTTCTCTATACTACATATATCCAGAAAAAGTAGACATATATACGATAATTCAAAAACCAATTTCTTAAAAATTAATAGTCAAAATTCGTAAAATTGCAAATCTGGAGTTCTTAAAAATTAAACACTAACAGACATATACTTCACAAGAAAAATATCTTCTAATAACCAATTATCTAAACACAATATTTTTGTAAACAGTTATAACAAGGATCAAATCCCAAAAAAAAAATTTTAATTCACAATGACAAAAGTTCTACAAATATTATTTATTCAGTAACGCACTGAGCGCTTTCTACTGGTGATACTTAGAACCACATCAGAGGTACGATCTTGTTAGTGCTGCTACCTAGTTGCGAACTAGCTTACTACCCATTGATCCATTGCCTGCTCAACTTACATTCACAAAATAACATTCTATTATTATCCCATTCATATCTAAATATAAATACATTGATAATTTCACATATCATATGGACAAAGTAACAACCAGGTATCACCTTTTTGGACGAAATAAAAGTGAATGAAAACCGGTGGTGTTTAATTTAATTACTAACGTGCATTACAATAATGTTATTTCCACGTAAAATAAATTACTTATGGATTTCTTTTGTGGATCTATTTCAAAGAATATTGATATATTTTATGGATGATATTAAAATTAATTAAAGTGGGTGGTGTTTAAGTTAAATGTTAAGTCATTACTACTGTTTAACGTTCATTACAATAATTTATTTGTAAGTAAAATAAATTACTTATATGGATTTCTTTTGTGGATCTATTTCATGGAATATAGATATATTTTATGGACGAATTAAAGTGAATGAAAACCGGTGGTGTTTAATTTAATTACTAACGTTCATTACAAAATGTTAATTCCACGTAAAATAAATTACTTATGGATTTTTTTTGTGGATCTATTTCATAGAATATAGATATATTTTATGGATGATATTAAAATTAATTAAAGTGGGTGGTGTTTAAGTTAAATGTTAAGTCATTACTACTGTTTAACGTTCATTACAATAATTTATTTGTAAGTAAAATAAATTACTTATATGGATTTCTTTTGTGGATCTATTTCATGGAATATAGATATATTTTATGGACGAATTAAAGTGAATGAAAACCGGTGGTGTTTAATTTAATTACTAACGTGCATTACAATAATGTTATTTCCACGTAAAATAAATTACTTATGGATTTCTTTTGTGGATCTATTTCATGGAATATGGATATATTTTATGGATGAAATTAAAATTAATAAAATGCGGTGGTGTTTAAGTTAAATGTTAAGTCATTCCTACTGTTTAACGTTCATTACATTAATTTATTTGTAAGTAAAATAAATTACTTATATGGATTTCTTTTGTGGATCTATTTCATGGAATATAGATATATTTTATGGACGAATTAAAGTGAATGAAAACCGGTGGTGTTTAATTTAATTACTAACGTTCATTACAAAATGTTAATTCCACGTAAAATAAATTACTTATGGATTTCTTTTGTGGATCTATTTCATGGAATATGGATATATTTTATGGATGAAATTAAAATTAATAAAATGCGGTGGTGTTTAAGTTAAATGTTAAGTCATTCCTACTGTTTAACGTTCATTACATTAATTTTATTTGCAAGTAAAATAAATTACTTGAATGGATTTCTTTTGTGGATCTATTTCATGGAATATGGATCTCTTTTATGGACGATATTTAAGTGAATAAAAACCGGTGTTGTTTAAGTTAAATATTTAATCATTCCTACTGTTTAACGTGCATTACATTAATGTTATTTACAAACTACTAATATGGATAGTTATATGAATTAAGAATCTCTTTTATTGAAGATGGATCTATTGCAAACTACCTCTCTGTGTTTATTAAAATTAACTTGTACCTATTTATGAAAGAAAACATGCTGCACAAATGTTGTCATTCGTACGTTAGTCCAATGAAATTGTACAAAAACCATAGTACTTACCCAGCCCGATCATACAATGCCTTAGTAAATGTTAAACTGTATTGGAAGATCAAAGAGTCTTACCCAGTAGGGTAAGTTTATTACATAGGTTTTCTGAAACCTAATTGTGTATACTACTTACTATATTAAGTATTTTTATGTAAGAGTGAATTTGTATAAGGTTTTTTTACAGAAATGTTTTTGGTTATTGATATTAACTTAAGTTTTCTCAAGGTTAAATATTTTACAATTTATTTTGTATTAGTTGATGATTTTTTGGAAACCTGTTCATTATTATTAGACTATATTTTTTTTTCTTTGTTATGCATTATCTCTCTCTCTCTCTCTCTCTCTCTCTCTCTCTCTCTCTCTCTCTCTCTCTCTCTCTCTCTCTCTCATACATTTTACTTTTATTTCTCTCTCTTATTCCTTTATTTAATATTTGACTATTATTTCTCTTTATTTTTTTATTTATACTTTGCTTCCATTTCTCTTTCTTTTTTCTTTATTAGCCTATATATTTCATTTTTCAGTCTTTTTTCTTTGTTATATATTTTCTTTTTATTTATTTATATTTTTTATTTTAATACTTTTATTTGTCTCTCTTTTTCCTTTATTATATAATTCGTTTTCATCTATCTCACATTTTTCTTTATTATATATTTTATTTTTATTTATCTTCCTTTTTTCTATATTAAATATTTTATTTTCCTCATTCCTTTAATATTATTAACTTTATTACTCTTTTAGGCTATTGTACATTTTCGAGAGAATTTTTTTAAATGATTTATTTATTTTTACAGAAATTTACTTTATTTTTTAATATTACTATTCATGTATTTATTTTATTTTCTTATGAAGTTAAGGTGGTAGAGAGGACGAGATGGTCCTAACTTCACTCCTTACGTAAAACTAAATATCCTATCTATATATACGTGGGAAAATTAATACATTTATCGGTATCTTATTAGGGTGAGCATGATTCATGACACACCCTGTGTAGTTAATTTAAATTTTAATTAGTGTAGAGAATATTGTGATTAGAGTTTTATCTAATTATATAACGCGTTGGATTTGCACACTAAACCAAACACGTAATTACAAACCACCTCTCTTCGTTTATTAAGATAAATTTTACGTTAATATGAATGTAAAACTGATGATCACCGAGATGAAAATATGATTCACAATTTTTTTCAATCGTAAGTTAGTCCAATGAAATTAGACAAAAAATAATCTTAAGTCGAAATTTCTTAAGGAATTTTTTTGCAAGAGTAAATGAGCGGAGAAAATTATCTTGACCCAATATTTCCCCAAATCACAATTTTTTGTCACAAATTTTCCACAAACCAGTAGTGAATTTCACATACAAGTTTATAAATTATTATTAAAACATGTCGATTATTTTGAGCTTTATAGGGTTTGGGAGGAATCAATCTTTGTTAGTCTTTAAGAATATACATTCTTGAACAATATTTTTAAGAAACATATTCCTAAAAACCGTTGGAAATTTTAAATCCTTAATTAAGTGTGATTTTCAATAACACATTATTATCAAAGATTGACCAAATACAGGCGTATTCTGAGAGCTACAGCTGAATTTTGTGACCAACTCCAATAAGTCAATTGTTCTAAGAATATATACAAGGTGATACGCGAAGAAACGAATGCACTTTCAGGACAAGTTCTAATGGTCAAAATAAAAATAAAACTTATATAAAAATAAGACTGAAAACACTTAGTTTCCCGTCCATCCGCCATTTTGTTTTTAGTTAAAAATTATATAACTTTGGAAATAAATACGATATTAAGTTCCTTTTACAAGTGAAATTAAACTTATTTAGTATATTCTCAAAATGGTGACCGGCTTAAATGTTTAACGAAAACCGTTAAATTTAAAACAAAACTACAAAATATTTTCCTCTCTTCACGACTAACAATAGTATATTTCACCACTAGGACCAAAAGTGAAGGTTCTCGGACAAGCTCGGGAAAAATGAGCGAGGATCGAAAAACTCCTATTTGTCCAAGTGATGAACTATACTTTTCGTTATACTGCAAACAATATAAAAAAACCATTAAAAAAAAAAAAAAAAAACTAAAATCTTATAACCTATTTACCATCAAATCGATTGTAACAGGTGTTTTAACGGTTATTTACAATCGAGAGTATCGGTTGTTTTTATAGATGCATTACTATCGTTAATTAATTCGTATAAACAAAGTAACAGCTGGTAACCTCGACCTCAACTGATGTTTTTAGGTCCTAGGACTAAAAAGAATAACTTTAGCATCTCAATGGATGTATTGAAAACAGCTGTTTTTGAAGCAGTATGACGAAACCATTTTTATTTGTTTTATGAAGGTCAAAAGATAAACGAGAACTTAATTAAATTTCTTGGTAATCGTCTAAAACAACCAGGATTAGCTTAAAAACAAAACATTAAAAAAATTCTGATAATTTCATCTCCGAATCTTTTATTAATTACTATCTTAATAGTAAATATTCGGAAATAATAAATTGTCAAACCAAACCAAAAATCACTTTACAGGGAAAATAATTTTATTCTAACCACGTAATTTTTAGTTAAATTTTTTTTTTTGCAGAAAACAGTAAAAATGACCAATTCGTCAAAAAAAGCCGAAACGTAACATTGTCAACAGCCATCATTTATGTTACAAACAAAATTCAAATAAAGTTTCAAAAGTAATCGAAGAGTTCCAACAACGTGCATTGCAACAGACAACACAATACGTTCCAAATACATCCCCCCCCTCCTCCACCCTTCAACAAGCTGTAATCGAAAATGTAATGTGATTGATGGAATTTGTGAAATTTATCTCGCTTCGTTGGAAACTTCGATGATTTATGTTATGTAACACAACACACGACGTGGGTGTGAGTTCGATACTACTGAACTATTCTGACTATTACACTCACCGACGCCGAACTTTATTAAATGTAAAACCGAATTAACTACCCATTACACGAAGAATAGGGTAAGTTAGGTTAGGTTAGGTTGATAATCGTCAAGTTCTACCTCTATTTTTGACTGATCTTCGCGTTTCAATGGCTTCAGGAAATCGAAAAAGTGATTTTCAACCTGTCGTCGTTGCCATTTGTACATAACAATAATAGTAACCACAAAATATTAAAATACAAATATGAAATTTTGTATAGTAGACTACACACTACACAACCGTATTGAAATTTAGAAAAATCAAATTTAAAATGTCGGCCGTTTTAAATAGGTAGTTATTTGTACATATCTCGTGTGCTATTCAACTTATTTCAATTCTGCGTGCAATAGTACCAACCCCACTTACGATGCGAAATGATGAAGTTATTGTAAAAATTGCACTTTCAAACTCTGAACTCCCAAGAAAATTCTTCAATACTACATACGTATGAAAAATAGTGATGGGAGATTTAAATGCTAAAATTGGACACGAAAATGAAGGACTTGAACATATAATGGGAGTTCATGGTTTGGGCGAAAGGAATGAAAATGGAGGTCTTTTTGTAGATCTATGTGCAAGTCATGAACTAGTTATCGGAGGGACCTTGTTTCCCCATCGCAATTGCCATAAAGTGACTTGGGTTTCCCCAGATCATGTGACAGAGCCAGACGGAACTATTGAGAAAGAGGCCCTAGATTGGAACCCGCAAGGTGTCAGAAGAAGAGGTCGACCCCGAGAAACCTGGAAGAGGACCGTTATTAAAGAAGGAAAAGAGGTTAATAAGACTTGGAGAGAAGTGAAGGCACTTGCCGGAGACAGGGACAGATGGAGAGCTCTTCTGGACGCCCTATGCTCCAATAGGAGATAAAAGGAAATAAGTCAAGTCACATACGTATGGTATTCTTAGTTTCCAACTTGAGTGTAGAGAGTTGGAAGGTTCTTCAGACAAGCGAACTGAGTGGAAATTTTAATATATTCACATATACGAGGCGAATTAGGCCCTAGCCGACGTCGAGGAAGTAGTGATATACGAAATAAGATTGTTCAATAATACATGTAACAACTCGTAAGAACTGCTCCACCATGTAAAACATTCGATTGTAAGACTTTTTTGTCAGATCTTTTTATTTTGGACATGGGGAGTCCACCAGATTCGTTTTTCCGATTCATTACGACTTGGCTGTGATAGGGTTTATCTGACTCGGTGTTTTAAATAAGTGCAGTGACGAGATTAACTTGTGTATTATTATTATTATTATTTTAAATTAAAAAAATTTGAAATTGAAATTTATTGAAAAGAAATATACAGTGTGAGTCAAAAGTATGGATACACCATGTTAAATTTTAAATGGATAAAGATAGAAAAATGAAACCCAGAACACCTTTCTAGGAAATAAAAGTGAACTTTTTAGCCACTATTACAACTTTGCCCATTTCCCCAAAATGGGATTTTTGGGGGGCAGCTCAAAATTTTTAAATATAAAGACCCATTAAGTGACACCTCATTTTAATGTCCTTGATTAAAGAAGAAGAACAGTGGAAACTAGAGCTTTCTATCTCAACCCAGTACAAAATGGCAGCTCATTGAAATTAAGTAAAACTTCATTGAGGCACCTGAGTCAAAAGTATGGATACACCCTGTTAAATTTTAAATGGATAAAGATAGAAAAGTGAAAGTCAGGACACCTTTCTAGGAAATAAAAGTGAACGTTTTAGTCACTATTACAACTTTGCTCATTTCCCCAAAATGGGATTTTTGGGGGGCAGCTCAAAATTTTTAAATATAAAGACCCATTAATTGACACATCATTTTAAAGTCCTTGATTAAAGAAGAAGAACAGTGGAAACTAGAGCTTTCTATCTCAACCCAGTACAAAATGGCAGCTCATTGGTTTTCTATTGGGGTTATTTACCACCTGAATGTGGATGTTCATATTTTGCCTCAATGAAGTTTTACTTAAATTCAATGAGCTGCCATTTTGTACTGGGTTGAGATAGAAAGCTCTGGTTTCCACTGTTCTTCTTCTTTAATCAAGGACTTTAAAATGAGGTGTCACTTAATGGGTCTTTACATTTAAAAATTTTGAGCTGCCCCCCCAAAAATCCCATTTTGGGGAAATGGGCAAAGTTGTAATAATGGCTAAAAAGTTCACTTTTATTTCCTAGAAAGGTGTTCTGAGTTTCATTTTTCTATCTTTATCCATTTAAAATTTAACAGGGTGTATCCATACTTTTGACTCACACTGTATATACAAACTACAACTACAAATAAATAAAAAAACTGCCCCGAGGTTATAAACCTGTTAGGGGCTTTATTACGTGTAAAACTTATAAATGAATGTATACTAAATCTAGATTAAACATAAAATACACATAAAAAAGAAAAATAACATTATAAAATTACTATTCATTGGCTAAAAAATGACAAAACCGCAGCCGACCGAACCCAGCAAAATAAACAATAAACTTACATAAGGTTACAAATTACAACAAAAGAATAAGTAGCTTCCTATTAAAACTACTCCAGGATATTTGTTATTTTATTTGAACATATTATAATTTATTTTTAAATTTACATATATTTCAAGACTTATCGCTAAATTTTATTAACGATAAACATCTATACCATAAACATCTAATTTATTTGAATTTACTGAATTGATTATTATTAAAAATATTCATATTTGCGCTAGAGAGAACTGTGCCATGTTTTCTATAGTCTACAGTCCACTCGACATTTAATTATACAAACAATTTTGTTAAAAAACTTTTACTACAACCTAATATACAATGTATTATTTACCCTAATATAATGAAATATTTTCATATTACTCTAAAAAATGCATTTTTAATTTCTATAATATTTACATCAACTTTGACTCATTTTTAAATATTCTAGCTCCTTAAAAATTTGCTTGAAATGTATCGTAAGATTCTCATTTCAGTTATTTTTTAACAAAAGAGTTTAAAAAATTTTCTTCAGTTACAAATAGTTGATTTAAATATTATTTCAGTTATACTGAATCTAATTTGTTGTACGTTTTAAATTACTGACTACTCACAAAGTTAGCTGTATTTATGTTCGTAGCACTTTTAAGTCTCACTTTACACACCTTTCATCTTTCTTTATTGATTTAATTTCTGATTTTCACTTAACACTTGCTTAACACTTTTCATATTGCTTTTTATGGTTATCTTGCCTTTGAGATACACTCAGTATTTTCAATTTATGAACTTGTTTAAAAAATTCTTAACAAATTTTATTTTTGGAATAGCCTTGTTAATACGTCTGGTTGATTTGAATATTGTAGGAAAACTGGGTCGAGTTTTGAAGCATCTCTACTTATACGCGGTTAATCATTTCAAATTATCTTTGGATTTCCTTTGGATTTCATAGATAGATTTCCTTTGGATTAGCAGGCTTTTTTTTGACTGGACGTTCTTTTTTTGGACGTTCAATTGTGTATTTTACCTAGAAATTATTTAATAACACAGAGGCCAGTTCTCAAGGTTTTCTGTATAGTTTTCCTTGGGAACTTGCGAAGTTGAATAACCATAGTGTCTTACACGTGTGCTTGTTCTAATTTGAAACTGTTCTGCATTGCTGTAACTTTGTTTGTATTATTGTTAATTTTATTTCTCTAATATAATATATATTCATTTTTCAATATATCTATGACACTCGACTAGCTAGGTTAAATTGTACCATCAATTTGATTAATTATTTGTTTGACATTTGATAGTCTTTTGGAACAATATGTGTTTTTAATGCCTTTAATTTGATGCTTTAGAGGTGTATCTTGTAACATAGTATAATTATTATGAGGGTTAATGTGCTTTACCATATTGCCAAAATGTAAAATGTTATTTATTTGATTTCTATGATGTCCAACCAATTATTTTTCATATATGTATGTGGTGGATAGTCTCTTGAGGTATGTGATTTCTTATTGCATATGTAGGTATTGTTATGTTCCAATTTGCATTCAATACATCATTTGTTTTATGGATTTCTGGTTTTTATAACTCAGGTGGGCGGTCTATCTTTATTGTTTTTATGGTCCTTATGATTTGGTTGTTATCTTAGTCACATGGTATATACAGTTCTAGAGATCCTGTTAGGTCTTTTGGTAAGCGGGTTGTTGTGTTGTTTCCTTTACTTGTAATGTCCGTATCTCTCCTTATGTTTGATATTTAGAATTTTGTTTCTGTAAAATTGGTTATTAGTGGTTCTTCTGTTATATCGGTAAAATGGAATTTTTTTAATTTATGCGATGGATTTGCTTTGTAGGAGTTTTTTTGCACATGTTGGTGAGAGTTCTATGTTTATGTTTTCTCTTTTCAATCTGCATAGATTATGTTTTTTTCCAGTTGCGTTTGGAATTATCTTCTAGCTTTATTACTTGTATTTCATTATTTGATTTTATTATGAGTGTTTCTGAAGAACTAAGTTTGCATGACCGATTATGGCAAAGTAGTGGAATTGGTTTATGTATATAAGTTTGATAATTAATATTGAGTTTTATTATTGGAATTTGAATTTTTACTAAGATTTCTTCGTTTGAGAAGAAGCTTTGTGATGTGGGTAATGTGTAGTGTTTGTATATTTCGTTTTCAGGTATTGATAATTGTACTCGTTTCATTATTAACTTTGGATTCAAATTGATTAGGTCTTGTTTAAGTCAGCTTTTTGTTACTAATGGTTCTGATAGTTTATTTTCATTACAGTTAGTTCTTATTTTATTGAGGTTATGGTTAATAAGATTCATGTTTGTTACTGTTTTGTGTACAATTTGTAGTATGAAATTGATGTTTTTTGAAAAGCTTGAAATTTGCTCTGTAGTCTGTATTAGTCCTTGTGGTCATCTTTCACGAAATCCATCATATTATTCATGTGGCTATCAAAATTTTCTTCATTTTGGTTTACTGCATAAATCTCTTCTTCTGTAGCTACACCACAACACCAGTTAAGTACTGATCCAACTGTGTGGATAACTCTTTTGGTTTTTAAATTTATTGGTTACGTTGGAGTATTTATGAAAGTTCTTCTCTTTTGTTCTAAAATTCCGTTTATAAGTTTTGACTGTTTGTATCTGTTTATTATTAACATTTTGGAATTTACGTCTTTTCTTTTGCATGATTGTCTATTATTGGTGCAAATTAATACTGTTGTTCACCCATATTGTGGTAAGGTAGTTTGTAAATCAATGGTACTGACTCTTGATAATTGTGTATGTTGAATATTTGTTTAAAATTTGTTCCTGTGACAATGTTTATTTTTAGAGGATTAGTTACTTTACATAATGTTTGTAGGGTGGTGATGTAAGTATTTGTTTCCATTTTTTCCCCGTAGTAACAGCTGAAACAATACAATATTGTTGTTATTTGGATGTATTATCTGTATACCGTAACTTGGCGTCTGGACCCGGACCGTCCCCCACTCGCTCCCTTCCTCACCCAGCTGTTTCCGTGATGAGTCACCTACTAGCGTTAACACTGCACTGTATAACTTTTTTATGGGAGACACAATTTTAATTTTTTTTTCAGCATTGTTAAAATGTTTAGGAAAATATAAGCAAATTGATACCAAATACGACACAAATGTATGTAAATAGTACATAAACATGTAAATAATAAGTATGTGATTATGCAAATAGTAGCTGTGTAAAGAGCTTTCTACTGGCGGCTTGTACAAACGGAATAGTGTCGTGTTTGGTATCATATTTTCCTAAACATTTTAACTATGCTGAAAAAAATTTAAAATTGTGTTCCCCATAAAAAAGTTAAATAGTGCAGTGTTAACGCTAGTAAGTGACTCATCACTGAAACAGCTGGGTGAAGAAGGGAGCGACGGGGGGACGGTTCCGGCAGCTCGCAGGTAGCCAAGGGTTCAGACGCCAAGTTACGGTATACAGACTATAATACACGTGAGTTTAAAGCGTCAATTTCATTTTTAATGAATGTTTATATTGTGGTACAATTGCTTTACTCAAGTAATATTCAGGACTATTTGCTGGGTAAGCAAGTTCGCTCCTTATCTGCTTTGTTACTGAACTAGCGTACACAAATACCATCCTAGATTGCTATTCTTGTCTGTGTTTATTGGTATAATTTGTCGGGTCTACCGGATTCGTTTTCCCGAATCACTACAGCTTAGCTGTAATAGGATTTATCTGGCTCAGTGTTTAAGTACGTCCAGACTCCAGAGACTAGATAAACCAAATTATTATTGTTATTTGAACAAATTAAATTTTGTTTCAATTTACATATATCAAAAACTTATCGCTAAATTTTATTAACCTTAAACATTGATACTTAAGTAACTTACTATAATTTAATGAATTGATTATTATAAAAATATTCAGATTTGCGCTAGAGAGAACTGTGCCATGTTTTCTATACAGCCCACTCAACATATAATTATACAAACAATTTCGTTTTAAAAATTTTACTACAATCTAATATACAATTTATTATTTACTCTAACATAATGAAATATTTTCATATTACTTTTAAAAATGCTTTTTAATTTCTATAATATTTACATCAATTTTGAGTCATTTTTTAAAATTTTCTAGCTCCATAAAAAATTGCTTGGAAGGCATCATTAAGATTCTTTTTTCAGCTATTTTTTACGAAAGGAGATTAAATTTATTTAAACCAAACGTTAGTTACAAATAATTGATTTAAATATTATTTCAGTTATAATGAATCTAATTTGTTGTCCGTTTTAAATTACTGACTACTCACAAAATTAGCTGTATTTATGTTCGTAGCACTTTTAAGTCTCACTTTACACACCTTTCATCTTTCTTTATTGATTTAATTTCTGATTTTCACTTAACACTTGCTTAACACTTTTTATATTGCTTTTTATGGTTATCTTGCCTTTGAGTTACACTAATTATTTTTTATATATGAACTTGTTTAAAAATTTTACTCTTAACACATTATATTTTTGGAATAGTGTTGTTATTACGTTTGGTTGGTTTGATTATTGTCGGAAAACTGGGTCGAGTTTAGAAGCTTCTCCCCTAATTTATTTTTACGCAGTTAATCATTTTAAATAAATTATCTTTGGATTTCCTTTAGATTTCATAGGTTGATATTCGTAGGCTTTTTTCTGATTGGACGATCCATTTGCAATTATGTATTTTTCCTTGATATTCATTGCTTTCACAGAGGCCAGTTCTCAAGGTTTTCTGTATAGTTTGGTGATTTCTTTGGGAACTTGGGAAGTTGAATAACTATATTGTCTTACACGTGTGCTTATTGTAATTAATTAGAAACTGTTCTGCATTGCTGTAACTTAGTTTGTATTATTGTTAATTTTATTTCTCTAATTTAATAGATATTCATTTGTTAATATATCTCTGAAAAACTGTTTTAAACAAAATTACTCAACTGGATAATTGACCCCTTGATGTACCAATGCAATGTAACATTTCCGAAAGAAACAATTTTTTAGCACTACAATCAGAGGATCTGCTTAAATTATATTGTATGCTGGGGCGGGTAAGTGCCACGGTAGCGCACATCAACTTGTTTCTCAATTGAGCTTGTTTCATAAAATTACTGTAAGTAAACTGTTAACATAGACTGATGATTTTTGTTTTTTTGTTTTTCTTAAACCCCATTTTTTTTTTAAATTAGAGAGAAAAAAATTTAAAAATACATATGGCATACCCACATAACAAAGAAATAAAATTCCTCCACGCGTTTGGGCTATAAAGCATTGCACATACGACTTTCATATATAATGGCCTCAAGAATCTAAAAAATAAATTCGACTTGAAGTCCGTCTCTCTTCGTTTTCTGTACATAAGCACGACAGCGGCCACAAAAACCAAAATAAGCACAGGGGACCACAGGTACTCATATAGAATCCTATAGAGATTCATAAAAATTAAATCAACAAATATGAAAACAGTCACCATTATTAAACAGTTTTTTTTGCTCATATCGCGTGTTACATATAACACACATAACCTATAAAAAATAATACTAGATAAAAAATTGCAATTTCAATTCTACATATAATTCCACCTCTTTAATTATGATGACAAATAGAAAAGTTGTTATCAAAAATGTAATTTCGATCCGTAACCTTTGAAGAAATGTAATATTCGTATAGTTACGAGATCCAGGACCGAGTCACCGATATAATCAAGATCGCTCGTATCAGTGACTCGGTCCTGGATCTAACGATACAATTTAACTTTACCCAACTTGTTTACGCATCACATAACCTCCTCTATACTACTCACACGTAAGCAAATTACCCTTTCAAAACTGAAAACATTTATTTCTATAATGCATTATACCAGGGTATTTTTTTTAGGTCAATATAAATGGGACAACCTGTATTAATGTCAAGGTCGAATTTGGCAAACGAGAGCTTAGAAAAATAAAATTCCCGTCGTTTAATGTCAGCTGTTTGTCGAGTATTCGATTTGTACCACAATTAATTGTGACTTCTAACTATTAATCAAGTCTATGTTTTTCCTTCACAAGTACATGGAAACGTTCTAATTATGTCTTTACAAGAAAGTTGTCTATCCACGCCTGGTGAAAGGTAATATCAGGCCGTGTGCATCTCTTGGTCCAGTCTGTCAGCTGTTTAGGCTTTATAACTTTCTCTGCAAATGAATCCTTGACCTACGACTTGCAATTATTATAGGGAGATTCTACTACAAATCGAAGTCGGCTATTGACAACTGAGCGATCATTCCAACGACGACTTTTGTTCATTGACAACTGAGCGAGCACGTCAACAACGAATTTTATCTGTTGACAACTGAGCGAGCATTCCAATGACGAATTTGTCGATTGACAACTGAGCGAGCACGGCAACAACGAATTTTATCTGTTGACAACTGAGCGAGTATTCCAATGACGAATTTGTCGATTGACAACTGAGCGGTCATTCCAACGACGACTTTTGTTGATTGATAACTGAGCGAGCACGTCAACAACGAATTTTATCTGTTGACAACTGAGCGAGATTCCAATGACGAATTTGTCGATTGACAACTGAGCAAGCACGTCAACAACGAATTTTATCTGTTGACAACTGAGCGAGTATTCCAATGACGAATTTGTCGATTGACAACTGAGCGGTCATTCCCACGACGACTTTTGTTGATTGATAACTGAGCGAGCACGGCAACAACGAATTTTATCTGTTGACAACTGAGCGAGTATTCCAATGACGAATTTGTCGATTGACAACTGAGCGAGCTCTCCAATAACGAATTTTGTCGATTGACAACTGAGCGAGCACGCCAACAACGAATTTTATCTGTTGACAACTGAGCGAGCAATCCAATGACGAATTTTGTCGATAGACAACTGAGCGAGCATGTCAATGACGAAATCGTATATTGTCATTGACAACTGAGCAAGTATTGCAACGACGACTTTGGTCGATTGACAACTGAGCGAATATTCCAACGACGAATTTTGTTGGTTGACAACTGAGCGAGCTTGTCAACGACGAAGTCATCTATTGACAACTAAACGAGCATTCCAACAACGAATTTTGTTGCTTGACAACTGAGTAAGCATTTCAACGACGAATTCGTCGATTGGTTACTGAGCGAACATTTCAACGACGAATCAACTGAGCTAGAATTTTAATGTAAATTATTTTTTTCAGTGGAGCGAGCATTCCGACTATAAATATGAGAATTGAGAGTGCATATCAACGACGATATGCGACTATTGCTAATTGAGCAGGCATTCAAGAACAGCAAAAATCGTCTTTCGCTAGTTCTAGGATTAACCTCAATTTTATTTAAGAACAGGAGAATTCATCTACATCATGTACATGAATGAAAAGACGGGGGATGAGGCGTGGTATATCATACAACATGTATTAACTCATACCAGCTAATAAACTCGATTTGTTGTAAGATTTGCTTATAAACATTTTATGTTTAATTTTATTGACGGAATTGTGTTTATCATGTGATGACGCTTCGGTATTTTTACTTAACGGGTTACAACCTTGGCCGACGTTCTAGGAAGCAGGACTGCTGACTCATCTTTTAGAGATAAGATAAGTGTTTGAACAATATGCAGTTGGCAATAGCTTTAATGGCATATTTTCCGTGATAAAAAGTAAAAACCATACGTCGTTCAGCAAAAGCTAAGAGAATGTCACAGGTGTTCATGAATATAACTTTGTAAAATGGTGAATTGTTCATAATTATACGTTTCTTAGTAGTTTTATAGTTCGGAAATTTGAGTTTCCGCTCGCTTCGTTCGTGTTTACTCTTTTCTTCAGTAAAAAAACATCACATCCATCGAGAGATCCCGGTTGGTCTTGTGATTAACGCTCTCAATTTTTAAGTCGAAGAGAGTTTGGTTTCGATCCACGAAGAAGCTGATATAAATTCTGGTGTTGACCCATCATCGTGTTATTATTGGGAATCTTTGAAGATAGAGCCTATTTTTGAAAAGTATATTTTTATCTGGGCTCCATGGACTGTTTTTGTATTTATATCGAAAGTACCGTTTTTCTGTTAAAGCCTATTTTTAAATATATAATATTTGTATTTTTTTTATGGCACGAAGCCAAAATTCTTAAGTTACGGCATTAAATTTATATCTAAAAGAAAACGTCACATGTACAACAATGTGTGCTTGCAATATGTTTGTCGAACACTTATAGTTTTGTGGGTTAAGGTCAGAATGCGCTAGTGTTGGAGAAGTTGGGGCGTGCAATACGGTATGATGTCCTTGGAGTTATCAAATGTTGACCGTTAGATGGCACCACAAGACTCTATCATTTCGCAGCTTCAAAGCACAACATGGAGATGGTTTATATAATACATATGTAAAATCGATTATTACAACCATTAAAAGTGTATAATTAGGGGTCAAAAACGCTCTGGCTGGACCGTTATTTCCCCCTGACGCTCTCCCAGCCAGACAGAAATGGAGGATATGTTGGGGAGTTTTATACTAGTATCATATTATACTTGGCTCACTAGGGAGGTCCTTTGGTGGTACTTTTAACCGCTGGGGTCAACCCATTAATACTTTTTGGGGTCGACCTCAAATTATGACAAATTCTTTCGTATAGCCAACCCGACAATAAACATGCTCTTCCACGTTATAAAGGATTAAATTTCCAACATGTATCAAAATGAACTCCAAAATTGTAATTTCCGAATATATTTTTATGAAACTCTTGAAAACGTTTACTGTATACGAAGAAAAGTAGCTTAAACCTGACCAGTAAAATAATGGCGGTAACTACAATGTTTTTCTATAATATTTGTAACAAATATGATGTTTTCCGTATTACGTACGCTTAATTAAAAAACATGATAATGTTTAAAGTGTACGGTTTATGCTAAGAAGTACGTAATCTAGATTAAAACTAACCAATAAGGATGGATGATCCAGTGTAAAAACTATACATACATAGTAAGAATGAAAAATTTCCTTACCAAAAAATCTTTAATACGTATGTTAAAACTTTCGTTTTTTTTTTTTTTTTAAATCGAATTTACAAATATCTTCATATTTTTAATGTTTACAAAGTGAAATGTTGTGTACAAATAAAAGCGTGTTTACCAAAAAATATCAAAACCGCATAGATTTATTCAAAATATAATTTCATTAGACAAAGAAACAATATTGACTAAACAATTCGTTCGAATGTAAGTTAGTAAATAAATCGGTTAATTGTTAAACGTGCAATGAAAAAAATGTACCTAACCTAACCTAACCAGGAATTATTTCAAGACTTTTACTAAGCAATTAATTTTTTTTTTTTTACCCCCAGTAATATTTATAATAGGAAGTAACAGAAAAAAAATGAAAAAATAATAATAATAAAATTAATATAAAATTACAAAATTATAAAAACCAAATAAAAAAGGCTACATTCTGTGGCCGCTTTATTGTAAAAATTTTTTTTTTTTAAATCACCTATCTAAAACGGCTGCATGAATAGTGCCAATGAAGAACTCAAGAAATAAAATCATCTCTCATGTTGCACTACTACACTATTTATTTAGTTACCTGTTACTGTTAGGTTAGGTTAGGTTATCGTTGCATGTTCATTAGAATGACCTTGACTTAAAATACTTTTAACTGTAAAATTGCCTTTATGCAACTGGACGAGTCCATAGCATCTTAACAATAAGCAACCCTTTCTACAGTAATAAAACACAATAAGCGACCCTTTCTACATTAATAAAAGAACTGTTTTTCTTAAAAACCTCAGTGGTACATGGCCACGTCCAGTTTTCAAAACCCCAATAATCTTCACGTATCATTAAAATTTGAACGAAATTGGTTAAACCTAAGAATGTTCGATCAACCCCATGGCCAATTTTTCGCTTTTTCAAAAACACATGGATTTGGATTTTTTGTTGACATTCAGTAATTTATTTGGTGTCTTCAAGGTCACACGTGAAGAAAATTTAATCAAAATCGTCTCTTCCAATTAAAAATAGTTTTTTTTAAATATATATATATATATATATATATATATATATATATATTAGGGCCTACATATAATCTCAAATCTTGAGTTATAACCAAAAATTTTAAATATCCCAAAATAAAGCCAAAAATGCACGTACAATTTTACACGATACATTTCAATCATATCAAAAACCCGGGTAAGTTAGACATTGAGATTTTTGAAAAATTTCCCACCCGTTCCATTTATAGGTAAGTAAACAGGGGTTATAAAATTACCCAAAAGTGTTCCCAACTCACGCAACAATATTTTGTTCAAACAAATCGGAAATTAAATTTACTCTAAGAGCTTCCAATCTAATCTGTACAACACGAAGCACATGCACGCCAACACGTCGCGTTTTATTTACGTCTGGATATCACGTGACAAGGGTTGCGTGACGGGGGGATGTTATTCAAGTACACACTTGTTAAGACTATTTATTAAATACTAAACATGCCGGTGCTATGTTGAGAGGGAAAGACGTGCATTTCTTGGCTGGTTTTAGAATGAAAATAAATTTAGTTGATGGACATAATTATAGTACTTACCCAACCCAATCGTATAATCTAATACGAGGATAGCGTCGCTCGTGTCAGTATCTCTGTACTAAGGGGCATCGAAACTGTACAGAAAGCCCCCACTCGCTGCGCTCGGGTCTTTGACGCTGCCGTCCTGGATCTTGTATTTACACGAATATCACATTTTCTCTAGAGGTTCTGTTCGAAATTACATTTTTAACAATAACTTCGCTATTTGTCATCGCAAAAAGGTGGATTTGATATTATTACATGTAGAATTGAAATCTGCTTATTTATATCTAATTTAGTATATTGTGTTGAATAACACACGAGATATGAACAAAAATGGCCGCCATTTTGTCATTATCAATTATTTTTCTTCTGAATTTTCATAGGGCTCTGTATGAGCAGACCCCTATAACAAATTTTATTTTCGTACAGTAATTGTTTTGGCCACTATCGTGTCAATTAGAGACGACATAGACTAACGGAGGGCGTGTCGGAAATCACTTTTTGGTTTCCTGAGGCCTTGAAACGTAAAGATCAGTTTAAAAAAAAAAAAAAAAAAAAAAAAAAAAAAAAAAAAAAAAAAAAAAAAAAAAAAAAAAAAAAAAAAAACAGAAGTCAAAATGATAGACTATTTATTACCTAGTGAGCAAAGTGGCACTTTTTTAAACGAGAGAAAAATGTTGACGCACGAGGCTTGCCGAGTGTGTAAATTTTATTGAGTTTAAAAAAGACACTTTGCTCACGAATTGCACATTATACTTTGTCTACAGTTGTTATTTTGGCAATAAAAACAGTTCATATTGGCGGTCGTACTTTTTCCTTGATTTGACAGGAAGGAGATTTAGTACAACGTTGTTAGCTTTTTCCGCTAATTTAGGCGGGGTATTTGACAGGTTTTCATCCTCTGAACTGTCTATATTTTAAAACTAACTACACAAAATATAGCAGTAGTGCTAAACAACACATCAACACTGAGTAGAAGTTCTCACGTCAAAACTGAGGTTATTTATGAATATTACAAATAACTTGGGTGTATTGTTGAGAAAACGGGATTGCCAACTTCAAAACTCGGCAAACGAAAAATACTCTCAGTGTACATACACTGTCAATCATCTTCATGAATAATTACTTCCTTTTTCTACTTTAAAACATTTTGTTGTTTATTTATGTTATTTTACGTGTAAGAATTATTAATCTAACCTACATACGGGACATTTCCTGTATATTATAAATCAATTCCAATAAACTTAACCTAAATTTCGTTTTGTTCGGTTGCCATTCGGAGTGAGCAAAGTAGTGTGCAAAGTAGTGGGCAAAGTGAAACTGTTGAGAAATCAGCTGTTTTGCAAACTAATTTAAATGAACAAAATGCCACTTTGTCAACAACTGTAGACAAAAGAAATTATCTTATCATAATCAGGATCTTTCTTATTAGACATAGAATGTCATACATGGTGATCTGTAATATAAGTGATATTTACGGCCATGTTTGACACGCCCACTCCCACAGTGTCTGTAATAAATTGTTGTCTATAGCTTGAACAATTTATCTATTAATTACCTTTCCTTTAATTTATGATAGACACACCTAAACCTACCAAGACGAGGGGCTATCCCCTACGGTGATTTAAGAAAGTCAGAAACCCACTCGGTTTGAGAAGAAAGCAAAATGATTGTTTCGTAAACACGATGATATTATTCATACAAAGTATAGGGTAAGTTTGGTAATCGAAAATAATGTACAAACGGTTTTTGACTGATTTTCTCAAATTATTTCGATATAGGTCTACCATCCATCGTTGTTTTTCTTTACGTAAGCATGATAGCTACTACAGAATTAAGATAGGAACATGACATTTGGTATAGGATACTATAGTGTGCTCATATAGAATCATACATTCAGAAAAATCTAATTGAAAAACAAAATGGCGCCCATTACATTTTCGAAGTGAAAACTTCTATTGGCGCGTTGGGTACTTTTTTGGGATGGACTTTTTCAATAGAAATCGCGTCACGCACCGTACCGTACCGTAATGCAACTTTAATATATATAGACAACGGATACGCGCGCACAGCGTATATGTAAACTCATATATCTACGAAAAATATTGCACAAACTTTCTCACATACCCATATATATTAAAACAAAAATCTACGAAAAATATTGCACTAACTTTCTTAAACTCATATACATAGTCAAACTAAAATCAATGCAGAAATATAGCACAAACTTTCTCACATACCCATACGTATTAAAACTAAAAATCTACGAAAAATTATTGCACTAACTTCCTCAAATCACATACATAGTTAAACTAAAATCAATGCAAAAATATCGCACAAACTTTCTCACATACCCATATATATTAAAACTAAAAATCTAATCAAGTCACACTAATAATCAATGCAAAGTATAATAAATAATTGTATTACATTTATTGAAAGTTTAAAATATTAATAATTTTTTAAATTGACAGTTAAAGTTTTCACTTCTCTCTACCGTCCCGCGACGGTAAATTTTTTTTTTTTAATTTTATTTTTTATAACTCTTATGTTACTCAGATTAGTGCAATTACTTGCAGAAATTATATATACAAAATTGAATCTAATTATCTGTGTTATAAGTTTAATAACACAAGAAATACAAACAAAAAAAAAACGTTTAAATCCGTCCATTTTGATATTTTTAATGCGATTCTGAATTTCCATAGGGTTTTACATGAGAACACTACAGTCCCCTTCGAAAATCACTTTTCCTGAAGTTCTGTTAATAACAGAAGTGGAAATTTTTGACGATTTCCAATCTTGACCTTTACTTCGTTCACTGGGTAAGTAATGAACAATACAAAGTCTTTGTGACAATACAGGGAGATTATTTCTCTGAGGGGTATATGAAACATGGGCGCCAAAATGGTACTTACCCCAGTCCTCTTAACAACTGAATGTTGACGAATTTCAAACTTTTTTGACCTACTAAAAACGGATTGAAAGATAATTTCAAAACACAGTACTTTCTTTTTAAGAGAAAACATGAATCCATTGTAAACTATGTCCGCAGGTCGCTGGATTTACTTATAAAAAAAAATTAGCCTTAGGTTCTTCTTTATGATATCTTATTAATCATAACCTCTACAACGGGTTTGCCATTCTCATTCAATACAAACAGGTTCTGTGACTTGACGTACATTGCAAACCTGCGTAATAGAGAAATCTCTAAACAACATTTTAAATGGAAACAAGATCTATTGAGACACACGTTATAGTACTTGTGACTTGAATATCGATAGTCTTTTACTATCAATCGATTGACAGTAATAATATCGATTCAAAAGTACTAAATAAGGCATCGATATGTCTTATTATCATTCGTCATCGAATATCTAAATTCGTTTTATGAGTTCTAAATGTGAGTGTTTTCCACTTTTCTTTATTTTTTTTCGGTGATCATCGCCTTATAAAAGAAAGAAGAAAAGAACATAAAATAAAGACCCTAGCCCTCGAATAATCTAATAGCGTCCGGATCGTAAGAAATCAAGAGTTGGTCAAGAAAGACCGTATAGGAAAAAGATATAGATCCATTTAGAGTCCCTCGTGATTGCCAAGCCTGTATTGATTATAGTGGACCCTTTTCTTTATTTTACTAAAACTAGAAACTGTTTAAACTAAATGTTTTAAGGATTGAGTTTTTTGTAACAAACTTAAAATTTATCAGTTGAACGAGTGTTCCATCAGTCAAAGAACAAAATCCGATAAACTTCACCTGATCCAAATAATGACGTGTTGTTTTTGTAAGGTCGTCGAGATTTTATTCCTTTTTTGGGCCAAAAACTGTTTTAGGGTAGTATTTTTGAAAAGCCTGAATTTTAACAAAAAGTCAAATCACACGCAAGTTGATAGAATACTGAAAAAAGCAATATAGACAAGCGTCGAGTCATTTTTAGTTTTATTAAAATTAAACCAAATGTTAGGTCAGTTACGAAAAAGTCGACTACCCCTTCTTTATAGCCCAAAAACGCCTTTAAGGGTAGTTATAGTTTGATTGGTGTAGCTGGTGTATCACCGAAGAGGACGACTTTGTCGTTGAAACGCGTCTGATACTTCGGCGTATTTTTTTTTATGAGAATTGTGTTCTGTGTGTTTGTTATACTGCCCTTAAGGGTACTATTATTGAAAATCCTAAATTTTAGTAAATCCAGTCATTTTACACTATATGTTGAGTCATTTGCGCAAAAATTAACCGTCCAGGAATTTTTCACCCCTTTACAACACAAAAATTGCCCTTAAGGTTACTTTTTTCAAAATACTTAGTTTTGAGCAAACCCAGTCAAAAAAAGTATATATTACATGAAAGTTTATGTTGAATACGGAAAATAAAATGCAGATAAAGGTCAAGGTAGGTTTGACTCTTCTTTGGGCCAACACTTACCCTTAAAGGCCTTTTTTTTAAATCTTTGATTTTTACGAAATTCAATTAAACAAAAATTACTCAAAAATATTATTAAGTAGAATGACTTGAGAATACTGCCGGAAACAGAACCCTAATATCAAATAAAAAGAAAGTTAAAATGTTTGTAGATGCAATTACTTTTAAGCTATCTTAATACAATCACGTTAACGGCAGCCATTTTAGTTACAATGACGTTTAAAACTCCTTTTTTCGCGTTATTTCTTTTAACTCATCAAGTCTTTGAAAATGATATATCTCATTTTTATATATGTCGCTTGAAATTTTTGATACCCTCAGGCCGTTGAGATGGGTTGACTTAACCCCTAAACGTCAAAAATTTTAAAAAGTGCGTCAATTAAAGCAACCTACAAAGAATATTACCGTAACCGTGTTTAGTGATCTTAATTAATAAGAAATTTAAAGCGGATGTTTATTTTCAAACGTCCTGTATATAAAAAGAAAAAACCTACCCAATCAAAGCTGATAACATCGTAAGGCATCCCTTAAAGTAAAAAACATTTACAATCTAGGACAACACTGTAAAAACTACTTTTAAGAATATCTAATCTGGCAGCACTTTAAGAATACCTATAAAATATGAAGTTTATCTAATTTGGTACAGAAACAGCTTCTGTAATGGCAGACGCTGTCTCTATTCAGTAACGTTATTTGTCTGGGAAGACGTGAAGATGAGATGAAGTGATAACCGTGTTCTAGTTATTTATTTACAATTCTTTTTACCATCTTTCGCACGAAACTCTGTTGTTTCATATAAAAATGTCGTCTTGCAGTTGATAAATTTAAGTGGCAGAGCTCGAATAATTTTTATTATCTTTTGTGACGCACTCACGATCGAGATTGAGTTTACGGAGGAATCGTTGAGCGTGTTACTCAACGTTGAAGGATCTGTGACGAAAGGATACGATTATAAAGAGGATCACGATTCGAGTTGAATCGTCGAGCCTGTCAGACTACCCCTGACAATCTGTTCTTAACGTATTACCGCACCAAACCAAAGTGAACAATCTGTGAACGGAAATTTCCGGATTTGAACTCCGAACTGGAAGCAAGATGACTGTTTTAATTCACTCCGGCAATTAATAGTGTTTCCAGTAGTGTGATTTAAATTGTATTAAAGCTGGTTTAATTCAGTGAGTGTAGTGACTGGTTTTCCCGGGGGTCGAAATATCACTGGCGCAGTCTGTAATCTTTTAAATTACGTGACTATCTGTTGACGGGCTTATATACCATAGACTGGTTATCATGTGTCTGGTGATATGTTGTAGTTAATATTGTAATTTCCTTGATTATTAATAATCAAGTTAAATTATCAAAAGTTGACCCCTTTGTGTTTGGTTTGTTAGACAATGTTTTTATGGTGATTCGCTAAATAATCAGTCGTCAAAATTCCAAACTTTCCTCATCGCCTACAATCTTTGGAGCTGTTTTTAAAGATTGGTTTGTTGAAACAAACCTTAGTATAAATATAAGCACAACCGCTAAGCTACAAAAAAGAGCTTTTAAACTACAAGAATGCGTACAAATAAAAATAAACTTTAAAGCCCTGTTGGATTGAACAGAATATTTAATTTTGAAGACCAAAATCATAATCTTCTAAGCTTAAAAATGACATTTCATATATAATGTTCCCCCGATTAGTATATGATTAATCAGTTCATACATTTAATATTGTTGTCATGAACATTGGAGCCTTAAAATCGGCAATTTTAAAACTAGTTAATTATTATTTTTAAAGTAATAACATTCAAAGCTTAATTCGACTACAATCAATGCTGCTACAAAATATCGACCATGGAGCTGTTATATAAGTAATATCTAAAAATCAGTTCTACCAATTTAGTTCGTTTGTTATTGAAATGTAACTAATGACACAAATCGGTGTGAAAATTCACAATTAATATATTACCACATACAAGAGCGTAGCGAGTGGAGACTGAATAATACACATATAAAAGTCCCCTTAGAGCCTAGCCGACGTGAAGTAACTAGATATACACAATTACGAGGTTCAGAAAAGCTGTGTCACTATTTTAATCAAACTAACTGTACTGCATATGACGTCTCAATCTACCAATATAACAACATATCTTACAGAAACCAACATTTAGTTGTTGCATTAGTGGATGTTGCATTGTATGGTGAGGCTGGGTAAATACCACGATGGCGCCCATCGACTTATTTCGAATTGCAAGAGTTTTCTCAAGTGAAAATAAATACATTTAAGTTATTGAGGTTTTTATAGGGAATTAATTTTTTTGAAACTGTATATTCATAAATATTTCTAAGTCGTTTTATAATGTAGTTGGGGGGGGGAGAGAGAGAGAGAGAGAGAGAGAGAGAGAGAGAGAGAGAGAGAGAGAGAGAGAGAGAGAGAGAGAGAGAGAGAGAGAGAGAGAGAGAGAGAGAGAGAGAGAGAGAGAGTATTTGATTCATCGCTAGCTAGAGAAAAGTCGTTTTGTTATTCCCAAAACATATATAATGCACAACTGAAACTGCTCCCACTTCGCAAGGCATAGAAATAAATAAAATTATAGTTCTAACATCCAACAACAGCCTCAAGGGAAGTGTACGTGTGTTCTATTAATATCTAAATTTCAGATTTAGGTACAAACTTTATAGTAGAGTTCAGAAACCAAAAAAGTGCCTCACCACAGAATCCTCTGCGGATTTTAATCGGGGATTTTAAAGGTTTCCAAAGTTAAGTAGGTTTATTCCTGTGCTATTGATTTGTTTTATTTGTTTATTTAAGAAACAGAAAGTGGATTAATTAATAATTAAATAACCCGAAAATACAATAGTTACGGGAAATGATATAAACATTTTTATTGTCTAATTTTTAAAGCTTTAATTTCAATTTTATGGTAGTTTCAAAAATGGCCGATTTATGGGTATATTAAGTTTTAATTTTAAAACCTTAATTTTCGTTTTTTAATAGTTGTTCTGGTTTCAAAATTTGCTATTTCAAGTTTTGTTTATTTTTTACCATTGGAAAGCGCTAACGTGGTTGCGCTCTGTAACTCGGAAAATATGATATTTTAAAAAAATAATAAAGGTAGTCATAACATTTTAAGATAATTTCATTATCTTTATTTGCGACCAACCGCGTTTCAAAATCTTCCGATTTGACAAAGATATGACAATTTGTTTATTAAAAAACGGATTTTCTTAAATTAAGAATCTTTATTTATCTAAAAACATATTAGTATTTTAGTTTTGATTTTTACAGAGGGATGTAATATATTATACATAATTATAAAACCCTACAATTTTTGGATAAAAATGGTTATTTCACGGATTTTTTTTTTTGAATTTTAAAAGTTACGATTATCACACCCCCCCCCCTAAATATCGTATTTTCCAAATTAAATATGACCCAAACTAAAATGGCCATAACTCTGCCAATTTTTAAGCTAAAACAACCTGCTAAATTCTAAATTAAATTCAGTCCTACAAAGAAAAAGAAAACACACACATATATATATATATGTTTTCTAGTTATTTAATTTTAACTAATTCGCTTTTTGATTGAGCTCTGCTACCCACCTCAGTCGCTCACAGTTCCTTGTAGCCGTGTTCGCTATCTACCGTCAAAAAACATTCATCGTTTGCACAATTTTATTTTAAGTTCATTTTATAGGAGAACGTATGCAACCTGGGTTGTCTCTTCTCCCTCAACACCTCCCTTCTTCCACTATCTCCTCACCCCTGTGCAAAGCCGATTCTTTACATACATTTTCTCCTGTACAACCAAAATTTAACTTTAAATTAAAGGCTGAAAAAAGCCTTTTTTTTTAAAATAATCCTGTCTAAACCCGCTTTGCTGCAAAGATTCCGAGGTGAAGAGTCTTCGAAACTGTACTACTACTGTCATCTTTCAACCACTATCACAGAAATCATACACATATAAATTTACGTTCAGGGTATCCAAACGAAATAGAAACGCGGGATTCCCCCCTCCATATTTAACGTTCACTTATCCAGTATACTAAGTATATTGTAAGTTTGGTCATTGTCAAAAATATCGAACTCCGTTTTTACCGTTTGATCACCTCAAGAAATTGAAAAAATGATTTTCGTAGCATCCGACCATCAACGTTGTTGTCTAAGCGTAAGCACGATAGCGACCACAAGAATAAAGATAGGAACATGAAATTTTGTATAGGAGACTATAGTGTGTTCACATAGAAAATTATTACATTTTTTTTAAATCATATGTAAATGTCAGAATGATGGGCATTTCAAACAATTTTTTCTTTATATCTCGTGTGTTATTAAACTTAGAAGATACAAATTTACAGGTGGTGCGACCTCGCATCTCTACGATTAAAAATACTGGAGTTATTGTCATAAATGTAATTCCAACCGTTATCCAATGTGGTATTCTTCTTTATTATGATATCCGGCAGGACCAAATCATCTACCAGACCGTACAGAGTTGATGCTTCTTCACATACAGTTTCGAGACCTACCGAAGGCGATACACTCACACGAGCGAAGCGAATGAGGACTAAAAAAATTATACAGACAAGGTCAAGAAACACAAACAGTACCAAGGGTTTATACACATACAGATCTTAATCTATCCTCTCGTGGGCGATCAAAGGAGACGAAAGATAGTCGGTTTATCTAAAAACAAGAACCATAGCATTAAAAACAAAAATTAATAAAGCTAGTATTATAATATAATATTAAACAACGCTCACAAATATTACGAGGATCATAAAAATAGAACAGTTAAAAATTAAGCCTTGTCTATTTTCCACTCGTATCTTAAATAATTTGTCATTGCATATATTTACTACAGGAGGTAAGTAGTTACAAAGCAAATTCAAATTCGAATTCAAAGTGCAAAATAAATTAATTCTATGAGGCTCATATAATTGTAAAATTAATTCGTAAATTTGAGACCAACCGTTACGTTTTGTTTGCTCCCACCTCCGGATCAATTTTCAGCTTAATCTACACATCAAAGACACCTGATCTTCATCAAAATAAATTCTGAGCATTTCAAATCTCACAAATAATGAATTTTCTGTGTACAGTTCCATCATTATTCTTGACATTATATGTGTTCATTACTTTTCAATATAACCGAAATTTGTGTTGAATTTTAAATTGTTCATAATGAATGTCTGTATAAAACGCCGTTGATTAGATTTATTTAAAATATATAATAACTGTTAACTCCCCCCTCCCCCTCCCTAATAACCTTGATTTGAATACGAATATTGTAACGAAAATTTGTAATATTTACTGATTGTTATAAATATTGTATAAATTGATATTGATGTATTGTTTAAATGTTGATTGTTTAGAAATATGTCGCATAACAGCCGAATATTCATATTTGTAAATTTTTTTATTTGCCAATCACTACTTTTATATGTGAGAAATACAAAAAGTTAATCAAAGCAAATGGCGTCCTATAATGTCAAATTGTTGTGTCCCTGGTTTTTTTTATCGTTTGACTGGACCTGTGCAATAACTCACTAACATCGACACCTCCTGGTGGCCAAGTGCCAAACTAAGTTTTTAATCACTAAGTTAAAAGAATGGTTTTGTTGATATATTTTAACAAAACGTTTCTTCGTCAATGGCAACGTATTTATGCACTTTAATAAAAAAAACTATTCAAATATTAGTTGTTTAGTTTCGCAAGTCGTTCACGAATCAATAGTGTACAAGGATAAAAGTTTCTTATATTATTTTCCTTATAAAAACGGTGAAACAAACCTGGCCGATCTGTTGGAGTAATTCCTAAGGTTTTCGGATCACTGTAACGGATATTATTCTATAAATAAACGGCGCAAAATCAATGCATAAACTTTCTCACCCACTCATTTTAATCACCAAAAAATATATATAAATGTTACCGTCGCGGGACGGTAGACAGAAGTGAATATTCTAACTATACATTTTAAATATTAATATTTATAGTATGTATTAATATTAATATGTATAATATGTATGTAAATATTAATAGCGGCTAAAGCACGATAATAGAAGTTTCATTTCAAATTTTAAAATTAATAGTTTTTTATGTTTGGGAGTCTGGGAAAGTTGGTGCAATATTTTTCGTAGATTTTTAATTTTATTACGTATGGGTATGTGAGAAAGTTTGTGCAATATTTTTGCATTGATTATTAGTTTGACTATGTATGAGAGTCAGAGAAAGTTAGTGCAATATTTTTCGTAGATTTTTAATTTTATTACGTATGGGTATGTGAGAAAGTTTGTGCAATATTTTTGCATTGATTATTAGTTTGACTATGTATGAGAGTCAGAGAAAGTTGGTGCAATATTTTTCGTAGATTTTTAATTTTATTACGTATGGGTATGTGAGAAAGTTTGTGCAATATTTCTGCATTGATTATTAGTTCGACTATGTATGAGAGTCTGAGAAAGTTGGTTCAATATTTTTCGTAGATTTTTAGTTTTATTACGTACGGGTATGTGAGAAAGATTGTGCAATATTTTTGCATTGATTATTAGTTTGACTATGTATGAGGGTCAGAGAAAGTTAGTGCAATATTTCTGCATTGATTATTAGTTCGACTATGTATGAAAGTCTGAGAAAGTTAGTGCAATATTTTTCTTAGATTTTTATTTTTAATATATATGGTTATGTGAAAAAGTTTGTGCAATATGTTTGCACTGATTATTAATTTGACTATGTATGGGAGTCTGAGAAAGTTAGTGCAATATTTTTCTTAGATTTTTATTTTTAATATATATGGTTATGTGAGAAAGTTTGTGCAATATGTTTGCACTGATTATTAATTTGACTATGTATGGTAGTCTGAGAAAGTTAGTGCAATATTTTTCTTAGATTTTTATTTTTAATATATATGGTTATGTAAGAAAGTTTGTGCAATATGTTTGCACTGATTATTAATTTGACTATGTATGGTAGTCTGAGAAAGTTAGTGCAATACTTTTCGTAGATTTACGTTCGTCTGAAAACGTCGTAAAACAAAAAATAGTGGATTATTTAAATACGCAGCATAACCGTTGTTGTACGTATACTGTTATTATTATTTTCGTGACGATTTTTCCTTTCACCACATCGATTTAACAGCACCAAAAAAATTGCCTACCGGGCGTAAAGAAGTATTCACTTCAATAAAAAAAAAGTCACGAAAAAAAAGAAATTTTTGTAGTTGTCAGTCAAAAATTACAAACGAAAATAGAAGTCAGTGAAATGAATATTTCCGGGGACCTATTAATGTTAAAACTAACAGAAGCTGTACAACTCGCAAAATTGTTTGCCCTTTAAAATAATGTATCCCACGAGAAAATTTCAGTGAAGAACCAAGCGACGAGCAGCAGTTCATAAATTTGTTCTACCAACTTTTTTAGAACGGTTAGTATTGTTTAACAAACGATAGCCAATATTTTTGAATTTACATCTGTTATATTTTTGAACGCAGGGACGTCAAAACGGATACATCATTTTTTTGAGCCATCAAATAACTTTATATAGGATAATATGTTAATAATAATACTAAATATTACCTTTTAATGTTCCGTCTTGTGACTTTTTTGGTCGTTCGAATGTTACGACGCGTTTCGGGACCGCAATCCCATTGTCAAGTACACTTACACAAACACAATGAAACACATAACACGTTTAAAAAACACACAAAAACACCACAGTTACAACACTTTTAAAAAACTTAATTGTGCTGGACAATTTCATCGTGTAGGTCGTAGTGTGGTCCATGGTACACTGTCGTAAACTGTCTAACGAAATATATTACTGTATTTAGAAAACCGGTTTAAAATAGCCTAGGGCTGTGTCATATAAACTATTACTTTTAAAATCCAGCTGATCGTTTAATAATTTAGACGGATTGTTATTAAACTCCTTATAAATTTCGAATTCTTCTAAGGCGTTCAAAATGGGATTGCGGTCCCGAAACGCGTCGTAACATTCGAACGACCAAAAAAGTCACAAGACGGAACATTAAAAGGTAATATTTAGTATTATTATTAACATATTATCCTATATAATATTATTCAAAGTGACTTGGAATCCAAGAACCATGCAACTAAAATCAAATAACTTTTTTTATACTACGTATATACGGGAAAGGTAAAATTGTTCACCCAAGCACTATTGATAAAACTCACTAAAGATACAAATATTTGGTAACAGCTTTCTTGAACTCTTCAACTCTATAAAAAATATAACGTCCGTAATTCTGGAATTACACTACTTTATTATTTTATAAAAACTACATTACACAAAAGCAGTTTAATAGCAATAGAATAAATAATCTGCTACTCCATCAGTCTGCTATAAAAGTGTCTATATAGTAGAGGCGAGACTAGATGTAATAAAAGATCGTTAAAGTCTCTTACTAATGGATGGACTGGACGAAGTATAGGGTAAGATTGGTAATCGCCAATTGACCTCCGTTTCGTGACGTCAGGAAACCGAAAAAGTTATTTTCGACATGCCGTCCGTCCGTCGTCGTTGTCGTCAGTAGGTAAGCACTATAAAATAAAGTCAAAAATAAGATATAATAAGCTCTATACGTTGTTGATACAAAAATAAGATACGAACATAGCATTAGGAACTATCGTGTGCTCCTATAGAACCGTGATGCAATTCAGAAAAATCGAATTAAAAATTTCAAAATGGCGGCCTTTATAAACAGTTAACTGCATTATTCAATTTATAACATACTAAATTAGGTAAAATTTTGAAGATTTCAATTCTGCCAATGGTACCAATCTCATCTCTCTACGATGACAAATAAGGAAGTTATTATAAAAAATGTTATTTCGAACATTGATGTCCCACGTAAATGTGATATTCGTATAGTTATAAAATCCAGCAAGGTTAATCCACCGATATGAGGGAGGCTCCTTCATAATGTACAGATTAGAGGCCCGCTAGGACAAAGCGAGTGGTGACTTTTCAATATATACACAACTATAGTGGAACAGGCCTAAGAAGGCACTTCGCAGTTAGGGTGAAAATACTGTACTATTCTCGAAGTAAACGTTAGGTTCTCTCGAGCAGGGCAAGTCTCAGGTAGCTGGCGATTCGGAGGCAAAGTCAATGTTTGTGGAACGGTGTTATTTTCCGACATAATCCACCTCTTCCTCTACCGCCCCGCAGAGGGCACAAGTGACTTCTTAGGGCTGTTCCACTATACGAGGAATGTTAGAGCCTCTAGCCGACGTTCTGAAACATTAGTAACGTGCACAATTTACGAGGTTCAGAAAACCTGTGTAATAACTGTTGAAAATATTACCCTATTCATCACAATAACTTGTAGCGATAACACATAAAAATAAAACCTGTGTAACAACTGTTTTAAATAAACTTAACCGTTGATCTATCAATACAATTTTAAAATGTCCTACAACCAACTGCTGGGCTTTACGATTATAAGATCTTCATGTATTAAATTGCATCATGGAGTTGGGTAAGTACTATGATGACCATTAAATTATTTTATAAAAGCTACACTATGCAAAGTCAGTGTAATAGTCATAGAATAAAACATCTGCTTTTCCATTAGTGAGCTATAAAAGTGTCTAGTAGAGGAGACATAAGAGCTAATAAAACCTCACAAAGTCTCTTACTAATGGATTGGACTAAGACGTGTTTTTTTATCATTCCTTTATTGAAAACAATCTATAAGTAAATAAAAACTAAACAGGAATTTCATACAGGTTTTAAAAGAAAACATAATTAAATAGTACCTTCATTACAAATATTCATAACTAGTTTTAATTGCTAGAATATAGGTTACAGTTAATTTATTTAAAGGGATCCGCACATATCGACTTCCGTTCATGACCTCATCAGCAATTAGAAAAAGTTGTTTAGCACATTTATATTCTACAGTCAGAATGCCTGTTTCTACTCTTTCCTATTGAAGATCTTCTTTATTCCTTTCTTTCCATTGTTTGATTCTTATGTTTCAGCCGAACCCTAATGGTTTCACTCGACCCGTGCATAATGGGGTGAATGTCTCCGGGCTCTACCGAGCGAAGATGCAAACTGAACCACCAGGAGATAGGCGAGCTCCTGGTAGTAAATAGCCTTGCCTGGGCACCTGGGCATGCGGGGCTTTGCTTGGGTTGACAGTTCTTTCCCTAGCTAGCTTCTCATGGGATCTACATAATATATCAGCAATAAAAGTAGAATATGAACTCCTTAAAGGTCAAGATACACCAGGCTTTTCTGTCCACTTGACGAAGCCATAAGACTAATCGGTGAACTGAAAGTCAACAAACCTAATCTCACCATTAAAGAAAGGAGAGACGCTTTAGAAGGTGAAGATTGAAGATTCTTCCAAATGGCGAAGAGGTAAGGGAAAGAAAAGGAGGGAATCGTCTCTAGTTCTGAATGGGGTTCTGAGGCAATGGTGGGTGTGGTCAAACATTGTAGAGGCGAATTGACCACTCCACCTTCTGCTGAGGGACCCTCGAAAAAGGCCAGGGTTGAAACTAAAGTCTCTGATACAAATCCTCAGAGTTCGTAGCCATCTGGATAAAAAGTGACGACTTACAGGAACATTCTTTCCGACAAGATGGTTATCATGCTAGAATCCTATCCTGATCTCAAACTAACAAATAAACAAGGTGAGGAAATCGAGGAGCACTGATGGATACATTTCCACCTTTAGAGGATGGAATCTTTCCATCATTTTCTGGGAGCTTCATGGAGAAAGGAGCTTTAATACGTTGACTCAAATAAGCAACAAAGCGTTGGCTGGAGAAAATCATACCTACATTCCATCCGTTACTCGTTGTTAAGGCTGAATATAGGTCGTTTAAAACAAGTTATGGCGGTACTTACTGGACACGGCCACTTCAGGAAACATTTTCTAACACTCAGGATCCCGCTTGTAGGCTATGTAAACGGTTTGATGAGAGATGTAAACGGTATCCTAGAATTCGAGAGGCTTGAGGCTAAAAGAAGAGCTATTTGGCCCTCTACGACGGGGTAATAACTTCAATGCTAGGATAGGACAGAAGTTCCTGAGCCTCGTTGAGGGCACAGATATCAGCTTAGATTACACAGGTTTTCTAAAACTCCTAGTTTTGTATTCTTAACATCAGCTAGGGTCTAACTGTATTCGTAGATGTGTATATATTAAAAAGTCTCCAATCGCTTCGCTCTAGTCAGTGTCTCAACCTTGGCGGGTGTTATTGTCTTGCAAGTTATTAGTTCAAAATTACAGTTTTGACAATAACTTTGCTATTTGTCATCGTAGAGTTGATGGGTTGATACCATTCAGCGAATTTTATCATATTTAATGTGTTCAAGTTAAATAACACACGATATATGAACAAAAAACAGTTTTAAATAGCCAACGTTTTGACGTTTGATTTTTCTGAATTTCAGTAGTCTATATGAGCACACTGTACTCCCTTAAACTAAATTTCATGTTTATGTCCTAATTTTTGTAGTAGCTATCGTACTTACGGAGGGGCGGATGTCGAGAATCGATTTACCAGTTTTCTAAATCCATGAAACATGAATATCAGTAAAAAAATATGGTTTTTTTGTGATTACCAAACTAACCCTGTACCGTGTAAGTAACAAGCACATTTATGAAACTTACAATAAATTCACAACCAAAATATATCACATTGTGTAAAGAGTACTTATGATTAGATTACACAATATAATATTATCCAACATCAAAGTCGTAGAATTAAAGGTATCTCTCTGTGCTTTGTATTTTCCAAACTGGTGATTTCGTTACAACGGGACGCTTCAGTGGAACACTAACAAAGATCATAGACAGACAGAGCGGAAAATCAATTGCGTCTTAAAGGAAAGGTTTTTACAGTTTTGTTTCACTATTACGATATTTTCGGAAAATTTGTTTTATCAACAACATATCTGTAGGTAGAAATAGTAGGCAAATAACGTTGAAATACAAAATTTGAATTATTTGTGCAACGGTAAAGAATTGATATTTTATAGTTTTTTCCCAGTACATAAAGTATATATCGCTAAATATTTTTACCTCAGTTTTTGTCGGATATTTACGTTTCCTAGCTTCAGGTAACCGTAAAAGATATTTTCTTGATGCTGTCAATCCGTCGTCTGTACGTAAGCACGATAACGACCACAAAAATAAAGTATCCTCAAATCAAATCCTATTAAAATTCAAAAAATTCGAATCGAAAATGTCAAAATGGCGGGCATATTAAAAGTTTTCTCATCTTATCTCTTGTGTTATTCAACTTTAGCAAACCTAATTAGTAGATTTAAAATTTGCAGATTTCATTATGCGTGTAATGATGCCAAATTAAAATACTCGGTGATTCCGAGTATCAAAATCCTCGGAAGAGTCCGAATATTAAAATCCTCGGTTTCGTATTAAAATACTCGGACAAAATCCTCGTAACTAGGAACAAGGTGGAGGTAATGTGCGAGACTGCGAGTATCCTCGGTGTGCGAGTATCCTCGGACAACGATATTCGTTAGTGCTGTGTCAATTCCAAACAAAATACTCGGTGTTTCTACTTTGGTTACATTAGTTTCTAAGCTGATTTTTCACTACACATTAATTAAAACATTACGATTTTGAGTTATAATGATTTAGATTCGGTAACAAGTTCAATTTAAAATAACAATAATATTCATTTATTTCCACATTAACAAAAAGTAAATTAAATTATTATTTAATTGTTATTACTTATATTTAAATAAATATTTATAGGTTACCATCTTTATAAAAAATATAGTAAATTAACTTATTTTAAATAATAACTAAATTATTAATGTTGGTAATAATTGTACTTACGTTTAATTACTGAATTTGTGTCGAGGCAGGATAACATTTAATTACGTATTACAAGTGTCAATCACATATTGTTTAAAAAAATAAATACTTGGTGCCCTTGGTGGATCAGTCTAACATATAGAAATATAACACACACACACACACATAATGCGCATAATCATTCTGCGCAGATACTCGATGTCGAATTAATAATACGAGTATTGAAATCATTCGAAGCCGAGTATTGCGAGTATCTATTTCACCCGAGTATCAACATCGCTAATGCCAACCCATCATCTCTACGACGACAAATATCCAAGTTATTGTCAGTTATGTAATTTATAACACATATACTCAAATATGTGATATTTGCATAGTTACGAGATCCGGGGACGCTGAGTCGAAGCTTCTTCATATATGTATAGCTACAAGGGCCGAGATGATGTCACGAGCGAAGCGAGTGGATACTTTTTAATAAATTCACATCTACGAGACCCATTTAGGCCTAACTGACGCTAGCTATATACAATTACGATGTTCAGAAAACCTGTGTAACAACTGTTTTAAACAAACCTACTCTATACTCATTACTATAAAAATATAATTTAACACCGTACGAGGGCAAAAAACAAGTTTTGGTCTTTACATTTAGAAAATCCGCTTGTATAATATTGTACGTTGGGCTGGGTAAGTACCATGAAGGTCCCATCAACTTATTAGTTTCTTTCCAATTAACTCGTATATTGTTTTATTACTTGCGGTTTGTCACATTAGTTTGGGTTATAGTTTTTTAACAAAATTTCATCGAAATCGCTCTCGCCTATTTTGAGACGGCGAACACGGGGTCGAAAAATAGCACGGGATACTTAAAATTGTATTTACAATATTAAATGTGAAGATGACCGTTAAAACCTTTTAAATATAAGGAAAAGCGAAGATAAAAAGAACACTTGATAATGTCTAACGGATAAATCGAATAATAATCACAAATTTAATTTGAAAGAGGCGAAAATAATACAGTTGGGGAAAACGTATATAATCTAAAACTGATCTAAGTCTCATGTAAGAAAATATCAGATAATATATCGGCCAAACTAATTTAGAAATAAGGCCATTAGGCCCTATGCCTATTGTTAAAAAAAAACTGTATTAAAAATCGGAGATTAATAAATAATAATAGTCACATATAGTGTCTTGTATGAATAATACAAATTAATTTAACACAGCGTATAAGTTTTAAAAGAAGTTTTGGTAAGATCTAAGACGAAAATTCAATAAACATTAAAAGAAGGATTGTGTTTTCATTGATTTCTCTTTATTAGGGTCCGTAGCTAAAAGCGAAGATTCTTTTGTATAATTGCGTATGTCTCTCTGTCGCAATCCGTTTACACAGACAAGACGATAAATCGTATGAGTTCATTTATATTCTCCCATATACCATGTGTCCAAAAAGTCCCCCCCTATATTTTTTATTAATGGAAATAGACAGATTTGCTCTGGGGAAAGTTTAGATAACCAAAGGAGGAGTTTTTTGAAGTATCAAAATTTTCAACCCTTACCCCCAAAATGGGGTAGTTTGAGGGTATGTCAAGAATTTTAAATAGCAACCCCTATTGAGTGATACCTCATTTTAAAAGGTCTTTTAAAAATAAGAATAATGGCGCAAACCAGAAGTCTCTAAGTTTATCTTACCCAACATAGAAAAAATAACTTGCAGTAGTTAAGGAGCGAACACTATCGAGATGAACAAATCATTTTTTTTGGAAAAACAGTATTATGTGTTGGGTAACAAATAAAAGTAGAAGTTAGTCTGTTTATGTATGTTTAGTTGACGAAAAAATTTAAAAGACACAGATATCATAAAAACAACTTAAGTAGTGTGGTTTTAAAACACATTTGATCCTTTAATTTTCCTTTGGGCGGCTACTCCCAAATTTTGAGTTATCAAAAATTGAAAACATCTCGAGATTCGGTAAATTTGATTAAAATCTGTTTAGGCTGTAGATCATTTCCTAAACAGATCCATTACAATATATTACTCCATACTAAGTATAATATAACCGAAGTTATATACTTTAAAACTAAACTATGAATTTTCAACATAGGTTGTAGATTAATTAGGTTACTCACCGCAAATTTACATTATATTTTCTAACATTCATTAATGTTTATGTGCAAATAGACTGAATGACAGATGTTCAACCGTTTACTGACCTGAAACAGAAAGAAACAGCGTTTTTAATAAAGAACACTTTTTACATTATTATAGAGAAAATAATATCATGGGTCAAAAAAAATTGATATCGATTTTGTCAAATATCAGTCCCCCGAGTTGAAACAAGTTTTTGAAATGATGTCTGTCGTCTGTGCTCTTATTGCGGTAATTTTTTCCATTATTATTATTATTTTTTTTATTTATTTATTTATTTTTTTTTTAACAAAATTTTGTGGCAGTTGCCATAATATAAAAGTCATGATTTTCTCAAAATCGGCTTTTCAAATTGGACGAACAAATTTTGGTCCAGTGTAAACTCTGACGACCCAAACAAAAGGCGTTAGTCGCTATCTCGCCAAAAATGCCAGTTCCTGGGTCATAGACAAAATACAAAAAAAAAGGTTTAATTCCTAAAAATCGATAGGGACTTCCTTAAAAAAAATTCAAAATCAAAGGTTCATTTTTACTATATTTATACCTATAAAAAATTACATTTTTACTGATGATTAGCCTCGGTTCAGGATTTTGGGTATTGGGGAGTAAGAAAATGTTTGCAATGTTTTATACCTTTTATTGTCTATATTTTACGAAGTCACAAATCAAGAATTTTAAACATTTTATTGTATACATTTTACGAAGCCACAAATCATGAATTTTATACTGTTTATTATCTAAATTTACGAAGCCACAAATCAAGAATTTTATGCATTTTATTGTATACATTTTACGAAGCCACAAATCAAGAATTTTATACTGTTTATTATCTAAATTTACGAAGCCACAAATCAAGAATTTTATGCATTTTATTGTATACATTTTACAAAGCCACAAATCAAGAATTTTAAACATTTTATTGTATACTGTTTACGAAGCCACAAATCAAGAATTTTATACCGTTTATTGTCTACATTTACGAAGCCACAAATCAAGAATTTTATACTGTTTATTATCTAAATTTTACGAAGCCACAAATCAAGAATTTTATACCGTTTATTGTCTACATTTACGAAGCCACAAATCAAGAATTTTATACTGTTTATTATCTAAATTTTACGAAGCCACAAATCAAGAATTTTATGCATTTTATTGTATACATTTTACAAAGCCACAAATCAAGAATTTTAAACATTTTATTGTATACATTTTACGAAGCCACAAATCAAGAATTTTATACCGTTTATTGTCTACATTTATGAAGCCACAAATCAAGAATTTTATACTGTTTATTATCTAAATTTTACGAAGCCACAAATCAAGAATTTTATACATTTTATTGTATACATTTTACAAAGCCACAAATCAAGAATTTTAAACATTTTATTGTATACATTTTACGAAGCCACAAATCAAAAATTTAACAGTCGAAAAAAACCATATTTAAATGCAGGGCCAGAAAGTATGATAGCAAACTTTGTGAAGTGAATCTGAACATCAAAATAAAACAAGTTGATGGACACCATCATGGTACTTACCCAACCCCATCGTACAATCTAATACAAATTTATCATCTAAATATAATGTACAAAAGTTTGGTTTCTTGGGCATGGGAAATGTAAGATTGTACTGTTGTTACACAGATTTTCTGAACATCGTAATTATGTATATATTAAAAATTCTCCTTCGAATCAATGTCGAGGACCTTGCGGGCCTCAAAGCTGTAAACAATTGAAGGAGCCTCCCCACTCGCTACTCTCGTCTCGGTGGCTCAGAGTTAACAGATCTCGTAATTTATACGAACATCACATTTTCTTAGTAGGTTTTTGTGCGAAATTAAATTTTTGACAATAACTTTACTATTTCTCATTAGGAGATACGGTCTTAGTACCATTACATGAACAATTGAAATCTACAAATATGTATCTAATTCAGTGTGTATATAAATTAATTTACACACAATATATGTGTAAAACACTTGCTAAAATGGCTTCATTTCCAATTAGATTCTTTTGATTTTAAATAGGCTTCTGTATGAGCATATTGTAGTTCCAAATGTACCATTTTTTTTGTCTCTATCTTAATTTTTGTGCTCACAATCGTGTTAATTAATTTACACACGAGATATGTATAAGACACTTGCTAAAATGGATGCATTTCCAATTAGATTCTTTTGATTTTAAATAGGCTTCTGTATGAGCATATTGTAGTTCCAAATGTACCATTTTTTTGTCTCTATCTTAATTTTTGTTCTCACTATCGTGTTTACTTACAGATGACGGACGGCATGTTGAAAATCACTTTTCCGGGTCCTGAGGCCATAAAACAATGTTCTTTTCGTCCTTTTTTTTATATGGCTATAATGCCTAGAGGTTCTTTGCCTTGAAGCAGCAAAATTTTAAAAAAGCAAGGTTTTTATCTGTATTTTTAAAAATGGCAAAATTGTTAAAAAAAATTAACAAGAGTTTTTCTTGAATGTTCAGTACTCTAATTTAATTTACTGTTTAAATCAAATTAACTCCAATAATACTAAACCTTTGAAACTGTGATCGAACGTACAAACTAATGAGACCAACCTACAAAGTATGGTAAAGCGAACGAAACGCAGGTATTTTTGTTTGTTTTTGTTTTAACCTAGATCAAGTCAAGTCATGCACTTCCATACTTGTTACACAGACTGACCTTGAGTTAGACAAGTAGAAGTCATTGATATCTCTAATCACCAAATTTGTATAGATTTGCCTAATCAGGTTCAGGACGGGTGACCAAATAAGGAGTCCCACCACTAAGTTAATTAACGAGGTTGTAAAAACCTGTTGTTTATCAATCAACACTAACCCAACCTTAATTATGTAACATTTTAAAGAATGGTTGCGTAAAAGTAACTTGTTCTCTTGTTTGCGTAAATGTTACGTTTAAAGATAAGGATAAATGCTTAGTAGGGGGGGGGGAGGCACGAGTTGTTTACATTGCCTATTTCATAAAACATTCTCACTTAGTGCTACAGAGTAAACTGAGACAATTTATCAATCTATTTAAAAATTGATTTTGACTAGTTTGAAAATATAGATAAAAAACGTTTTCTCCCAAGAGGAACATAGTTATGGACAGTAAAACTTTTTTTAAATGATTACTTTTTAAAAAGAACGTCTGTGATGTCTAGTGGTAAATGTTCTCTAATTTGTACAAGATCTTTGATTTTAATCCCATTTAAAAAAAACAGTGTTTTTCCTTATTGCTGGAACCCACTAGGCTGTCGTATCCTTATAAAACAAATTGATATCCACCATCATAGTACTTACCCAACCCAATCGTACAATTGTAACACAAGCTGATTCTCTAAATGTATTGTCCAAAAGTTGATTTTATACGTCTTGTAAGAAACGATAAATTGTATTGGTAGATCAAAGAGCTTATCCAGTAGGGTAAGTGTGTTTTAAACAGGTTTTCTGAACCTCGTAATTGTGTACATCTTTACTTTCTTGACGTCGGCAAGGGCATTAATATTTAAAAAATTCAACTATTTATAACTTAAAAAGCAAGCCTTAAAGCCTTACATACGTGGAGGAGTCATTACTCGCTACGCTTGTATCGAATATTATGAGGTCAAGTTTGGAAATTTAATTTTAAACAATAACTTCACTATTTGACATCGTAGAGATGTGGGGTTGGTACCACTACATGCAGAATTGAAATCTGCTAAATTCTATCTAACTTAGCGTGTTCAATAAGACAAGATATGATAAAAAAACCGGTTTAAAAATGACGTTTTTAACATTTTCAATTTTTTTCTAAATTTTAATAAAGCACATAATAGTTAATATAGCAAATCTCTTGATGGTATCTAAATTTTTTTACCGACAAAGGTGGACGACATGTCGGGTTTTTGATTTCACGAGGTCATGAAACCTGAAGTTAAAAATAAAAAAAGATCGAAATTTTTTCGATAATCAAACTAACTCCATACTTAGTGAACATTTAAATTACGTGATTACTTTATAGGATTCTAATAAAAAGAATCTTCGTAGATTATTTGCATTAAAAAAGAAGGGAATAGGAATTAAAGCCAAGAGTATTTTAAGCATTTGAAAATGCCTCAATCCCAAGCATTTCTATCTATACATACATATGTTTTCCTTTTAAGGGAAATATAACTAATAATGTTTTTCACTGTAGTGCCACAAGGAAACGAGGGAATTTTAGAATGTAGTGCCATCTCATCCCAGTGCTATCTCATCAAACATCAAATTTCCTAGAAAAAAGTGCCATCTCGTCCAGTGCAGTTTTACAGTTGATTAACCTAACCTAACCTAACGGCCGCTTTGAATATTTTCAGATTTTATTTGTAATTTATGTCAAATAATTCTGTTAATATACAAGCGGCTTCATATTCTACAAACTTTGAGGTGGAACATTAGAACAGACTGTTGTTGAACTGCGCAACCTGGAGCCTAGGTAAGGAGCACCCGCAAGAAGATTAGTTTTCTCCCTGTATTACATACAAGGCGAGTTTTAACATGATCGCACATAATTTATAGCATTTTGATATAAAACGCAAAGAGCATTTAGGGGGGTTTAAATAGTATGAAGCTAGAAAATATGGAAGACTCGAAATTTTATAAATAATAATAATTTTATAAAATTATAAAGGTAGGCTACCACAAACGTTCCAATAGTTTTTGTAGACCTGTCAAGTAAACAATAGCATAGGTTTTTGGCCGAGATGGCACTAGTTGGGGGGTAAAGAATTAACCCCCTGCCCTACGTCCGTGGAATCTGGATAAGATGGCACTTGATTGAGATAGCACCTGGACGAGATGGCACGACACCAATTTTAGAGCCTGATGATTCTACTTAAAGAGTCTTTAAAATCAATAGACAATAAAAAACAAATTGAAAACTTTTTTACTGATAAGTGGATACATTTTTTTCATAGTCGCTGAGGATATTGTCCAACATTCAGTGTGATTGGCACTTGATTCCAAAAAATCTTTCTGTTAAATGTAAAATCTTGCTCGAACAAATTTTCTCTCAATTTGCTTTATAACTGTGATTTATATTTACTTTTTTTTTATTACAAACTTATCGACGAAAAGTTAATTTTTCTCAACTTTCTTGCCACCAATTGCTTGCGTATTATTTTTAAATGCGCGTAAAACATCCCTATCTCTGTAGGTTGAGTGGAGGCGGAAAAGTACATCAGCGCATAAAGATAGGTTAGACTTAGCATAGACCAAAGTGAAACAATTTGGAAAGTGTTTTAAACTTGATTTTGTGGTTTTATATACAAATTTAGTCATCATACCTACCAAATAGTAATGCATACTTAAAACAGCTGATTAGGTCCATTACTTTTATATTTCAGCAGAAAATTAGTTATGACTACCATAGACAAAAAGTGAAACAATTTTGAATGTCTTTTAAATTTTATTTTGTGATTTTACATACAAATTAAGTCACCATCGCAACCAATATAACAATGCATACTTAAAACAGCTGATTAGGTCTAATACATCAAATGTATTAGTAGTGACTGATACCAGGATAGGGCTGGGAATCTATGTTTATAAAAAAAAATATTTCTAAGTGTAAATTCATATTTTTTGCAAATAATGTCAAACTTTTTTTTCATTTAAAATAAACCGCACGAAAATCGGCCCGATAGAACTCCGGAAATGTGCAATAATAGGGGTGACGCCAAAAATCATATCTAAATTCCAGCAAAAAGTACCCTTATGACCGTAGGTTAGGTTACACGGTCACATTCTAAATATACAATTGATCCTCAGACCCAGAGCTTTCCAGTGATACCATTCCCATCTTTAGGGCTTTCCAGTGAGACTATCCCCATCTCTTTAGGTTGAGTAACCGAGGAGGAGTTTTTTAGTGAACATATTTAGGCTCTGTACAATATATTACTGATATACCTAGTACTGTATATTGAAAATCATGGGATTGGTAAAGTAAATCGATAAATGTTTTATATTCTGTCCCGTGAGTACAAAAAGTCACCCTAGTGTAGTCTCTGATATCCCAAAAAAAACGTATTGTTTGCTATCCCTCTAAAAATGTCAGTTAGTGATTTATCGATAAAAAACGAAAAATATCGGGTTGGGCTATTAAAACACTTAATTTCTCAGAATCGATTTTATTGATTTTATTCAAATTTTAAATTTTGTGCAGACTTAATAATACAACCGTAAAATATTAAAATATTGTTTAAAGATGCAGTCTGTTGGTGACTTAATTATATAGCCGTAAAATATTAAAATATTGTTTAAATATGAACTCTGTTGGTGACTTAATTATATACCCGTAAAATATTAAAATATTGTTTAAAGATGAAGTCTGTTGGAGACTTAATTATATACCCGTAAAATATTAAAATATTGTTTAAAGATGAAGTCTGTTGGTGACTTAATTATATAGACGTAAAATATTAAAATATTGTTTAAAGATGAAGTCTGTTGGTGACTTAATTATATAGCCGTAAAATATTAAAATATTGTTTAAAGATGAAGTCTGTTGGTGACTTAATTATATAGCCGTAAAATATTAAAATATTGTTTAAAGATGAAGTCTGTTGGTGACTTAATTATATAGCCGTAAAATATTAAAATATTGTTTAAAGATGAAGTCTGTTGGTGACTTAATTATATAGCCGTAAAATATTAAAATATTGTTTAAAGATGAAGAGTCTGTTGGCGACTTAATTATATAGCCGTAAAATATTAAAATATTGTTTAAAGGTGAAGTCTTTTGGTGACTTAGATACAATCCCGTTAATTCCCTCATTCCCTTTGAAATATGATATTTAAAGACGCAAATTTTATAGTATTATTATATAAAAACAAAATCTAGTAGGACGTTACTGGAGCGTCCTCAAAACAAAATATACATTTACTGTCAATGTTATAACTAGCCTAATCCATTTTCATATGTCTGGACGAGTAAAATCATAGAGTTGCCACACTTTAAGGATACACTGTATCTAAACCAACCTTTCAGCAGTTTTGATAAATAAATTACATGGAAAGAATTAAAAGAATCACTGACTCGGACATCCTTTCTCACAGAATAAAGGGTCTTAGTCGACATTATGTAATTATTTAATTTGGGTTTTAATGGTAGATGAGTATTAAATCAACGGAGCAAAAACTATACACAAACATTCTGACTTACTGAGCACCTAACCTAAATAGAAATCAAATGTAATTAGTCATTATCAAAAACGTCAGTTTGGTAGTTGTCGGGTAAAAATTGGAGTTAAGCATTTGATGCTGTCTTTGAAAAATATATTATATGTAGCCTAAACTTGCAATAAACGCGAAAATCGTATTAGATACAGATCTAGCTTATATTGAAGGCGGTAAAGTTCGTTTGATTTTTGGTATATTTAACAGGCCGCCATCTTGGTTTTCAATAATAGCGACCTCTAGTTTGCACGGTTATTTTCTAAACAAGACCTTTAAAATGAGGTATTATTCGATGGAACTTTTGTGGATTTAAACATTTAAAGTTTCCCCCCAAAACCCCCAATTTGGGGAGGAATTGAATTTTCATCAAAAAACTTTTTTTAAATTTAAACTTTCTACTTTTTAAAGTTTAGTTTAAACAACCGTTCCAGGACTTTTCCGACACTTGGTGTTATATTGTTGGAATATTTTATAAATTGACAATGAAATAAGAGATACTATTTCTTCTAGTGTAGTCCTTGCTCATCCGTTCCCTTCCGATCAAATCCGTTAAAAGTCGTACCTATAATAAAATACCTCCCGAGCTCAACCTTCCATCAGACACTAATTAGGGTCCGTGTTGGTCTATTATTACGTACGTGAGTGCGTGCGACGGGATGCATAACTAATCAGGGGAAGTTCATTTTGTTTTAATTAAAAATACTACCGCCGGTGAAATGGTACGTGATAAAAACCTAATTGAATTTATCAACTTTGCTTCCATTCAACACTCGACCGATTTTGGTACAACTTAGGATACTGATCTTTCCTGAAATTAACTATCATCTTGTACAATTTATTTGCGCAGTAGTGTAGGATAATTTATACACATTCCACAAACTATTTCACTTCCCCATTACCAAACCAAATAAAAAGTTTGTCACCATTATGGTACCTACAATGTGATACAATGTAATACAAGCAGATCTTCTGAATATAGTGCTCAAATGTTGGTTTCTTGGGCCTTTGGTTAAAATGTATTTGTAGATCAAGGAGTCTTACCCTGTAGTGTGTGTTTATAAACAGTTGTTTATAACCTAACCTAACCTAACCTAACCTAACCTTACCCAGTAGTGTGTGTTTATAAACAGTTGTTTATAACCTAACCTAACCTAACCAAACCTAACCAAACCTAACCTAACCTAACTTAACCTTACCCAGTAGTGTGTGTTTATAAACAGTTGTTTATAACCTAACCAAACCTAACCTAATCTAACCTAACCTAACCTAACCTAACCTTACCCAGTAGTGTGTGTTTATAAACAGTTGTTTATAACCTAACCTAACCTAACCAAACCTAACCAAACCTAACCTAACCTAACTTAACCTTACCCAGTAGTGTGTGTTTATAAACAGTTGTTTATAACCTAACCTAACCTAACCTAACCTAACCTTACCCAGTAGTGTGTGTTTATAAACAGTTGTTACAAAGGTTTTCTGTATCTTGTAATTGTATATATCAATAGTTTTTTAACGTTGGGTAGACCATACAGAGCCTTGAAACTGTGTATGTGTGAAGGAGCTTTATCGTCGTGTCGGTGAAAATATCATATTTTTTTGGGAGATCAGGGTTAGTAATTATTTTAGACAATGACTGAGTTTTTTTTGTCATCGTAGAGATGTGAGGTTGATACCATTTCATGTAGAATTGAAATGTGAAAATTTGTATCTAATTGACTGCTTTATAAGTTGAGATGTGAAACAAAAAATTATTTAATATGGTCGCGGATTTTGACATTTCAATTCGATATTTCGAATACACACTATATTCCAGCATACGAAATTTCATGATTGTTTTAAATTTTTTTTACCGTTATCCTGCTTACGTACAGAGGACGATAATTGACTGATAGCATGTCGAAAATCAATTTTTCAATTCCCTGAGGCCATGATTCCTACCGGTTGAAATGGTAAGTGAAAAACCGTTATCAAATTTTCAACTTGCTTTCATTTGGTAGTAATCAGTCAAAAAGTGAAAATGTTCCAAGGGCGATGTTTTTGGAATAAATAGTATTTACTAGTATTTAAATATGACGTTTCATAAAATACTGTTTTAAGAATGTTAATATTTAGACATAACGTATTAGAGAGGCGCGTTTAGAATTATTTCATTTGTAGACGTTTCTTCTACGTTAGAGTCGTTAAATGAATGAGCTTAAAATTGTGTCAACTAAATGTTTATAAAATTAATTGATTGTCAATATTATTGTGTATATTGGTATATATTGAGTGAAATAAAATTATAATTACTTTTAGTTTCATCATCTCCCTTGTATGTAGAATATATTTGAGTTCAATATTTATTTATAAAATAATCATGAAAAATATTGGTTTTTACTAAGTGAAATTATTTACTTACATGTCTATTTATTCGTTAACAAGATCAAAATATTAATATAACAGAATAGAAAGAACAAGATTTCAAGTTATAGTTATAAAGTTACACCCTTGTGTTCGTGAGTCGTGAGGAAATGATTGATCTAACCGATAGAGGCAACCAAACAAACATTAAGTAAAAACATTCTTTACATTCTAGTCACAAGGTAAAACTCACAGAAGTAACCTACAAAAAATACTACAAAGGGATGACGGTTTTGCGTTACATTTGCCAGTGACTGTACCATAAGATATGCAGGCACATTAGCGTATTATGTTCGGGACTGTTAGTATAATATGGTATAGACTTACGATGCTGGTTTTCATATCATCAAGCAGAAAGTCGGAACAATTTACCATTCTTAATTTTTAGTGGGGCTTCCCACAGACTGGTTAGAATGAAATCTTATCGTACAGAAATTAACGTGTGACCCAAATATCTAACTATTAGTTTATGTAAATACATTGAAAGTGTACGATTTTTGTTACTCTAAAATACTGGAATACGGAGGCATCGTGCAGTGCTGGTGTGGGGGTACGGTACGAAGCGCAGGCGCAGAAACATGAAGACGAGTGACAAGACGCCGCGGTTGCAGAATTCTTTATCACAAGAAAAAATTAAATGTTTCATGTCATTCTTTTTATTATTATTGCAGCTGGTTTTCGAAAAAAGCCGGACATTTTACATAATTTCAAAAGCCGGGAGGACGGGAGGACGGGAGGACGGGAGGACAGTCGTTAAAAAGGAGGACATGTCCTCCTAAAGCCGGACGTCTGGTCACCCTGCTCTTGACTAACTTTTGTTATCTATTTCTGACGCTATTAGTGTACTCTAGGGAGTTTAACCCTTGGAGGTGTTATGTTCTTTTATTTCTTTTTTTTAACCCTAAAACAACAAGGGAAAAAGAAACAGTTCCTACAAGACTAAAGAGACAAACTGTTGGGCATTACATTTATAGAATCTGTTTCTATTACGTTGTACGTTGGGGCTGATTTAGTACTATGATGACGCCCATCCGTTTGTTTTTATTGGTTCCTACAAGAAGTCAATGACACCACTAATGTAGGCAGAGTCTGAAACAGAAATATTTCTTTTTATTGAAAGGTTACTCGATGGAAGTAGATTTGGTTGTATAATTGAACTGTTTTAATACCGACAACCGGTTTTACCAAGGGAATAAACGTATCAGATCAACGTCTGAGAGGAGGGGAGAAATCCTACACTGTAATAATTTTCTGTTACAGCATTGGTTTGAGTTTTCAGCTTTAAAATAAGAAACTACCGATTGGAGTAATCTGTGTTATACCCAAACCTATATTGCAACCAGACCTATGTTATAATGCAAGCAGATCCTATAAATGTAATGGTCTCTTTAGAATCGGAGGATAAATTGTATTAATAGATCAAGGCTTTCTACTCGGTAAAGTTTCTTTAATAGTTCTAACGCAGGTTTTCTGAACTTTTTAATTGTGTATATCACTCACTGCTTTCTTGACGTTTGTTAGACCCTCATGGGCCTCGTAAATATGTATAGAAAAGTCATGCACATATTACAATACTAGTTGGCGCAGGAAGGTGATGAGACGCATCAATGAAAAAAACCTTGGTCGGGCTTATCTACAGAATGTGCCAAAATATACGTTTCCTTATACAGAATGTTCCGGGAAAATGTTAAACTTACCCCCCCCCCCTCTTTTTAAATGAAAGGATATCAATGTTTTCCCTCTCTCTATTACTCCTAAAAAGTCTTTTTATTTTGGTGGAAACAGAATCTATTTATTTTACTTAGATATTAAGTTATGTGGAATAACATTTCATAGTTTTATTTCCGGTTCGTGAATAACCTGCATGAAATCCAAAAATCAGCTACAAGGTATTTAGGAAATTATAGGCCAAAACGTGTGTGGAAAATCGCAATTAAAAATATTACTGTTTAAAAATAATTTTAAAAAAATAAAATTTAGCAGAGGTCATTAAAAGCTCTATTTTAGGCAATTACCCTGAAGACGGAATTACAGCGCAAGAGAAACAAGTTAAGATAATTATGTAAATATATGAATACACTTTCACATGTCTATAAAATATGATGTAGCCTAGATTATTTAATTTCCTCATATTTGGTATCAATGATTAGTAAATCACTTCAAATTTTAATTCCATCAGCTGATCCTAGTCATCAATGTAGATAGTATTTTTTTACCAACAAAATGACCAATATTCCCGCAGAGAAGACTTTGTGTGCTTGAGATTGAAAGAACTCACTCTGTCACTGTCATGGAACGTAATTTTAGTACTCGTTATCATGAAGATCCTCCGAGTAAGAAGTATCCTTCTACGACTCATATAAGAAGTTCAAAAATACAGGCTGTTTGTGTAAAGGGAAAAAACCACAGGTAGGCCAGGAACGCCTGCAGATCAATTTGAACAGGTTCGACTATCTCTCTTACGTACTCCGTAAAAATCTACGACCAAAGTGAGTTTGGAACTTCAAATACCGCAGGACAGTTTGGCGAATTTCGATAAAAAGACTAAAGATGATCTCCTGTAAATTTCAACGATTGCAAAATTTAAGGGATAACGACAAAGTTAAAAGTTTTGAGTTTTGTAATGACGTACAGGGAATTAGCGAATTTTTTAAATCATGAGTCAACTTTCTATATTACTGGAAAAGTCAACAAGCACAATGTACGTATTTGGGGAGTTGAAAATCCTAGAGTAGCTTACTTGGATATGTTGAGTAAATGGCTCATGTTTCAACTAAATAAAACAGTGATAAATTCATTTGGGTTCAAAATGGGGCGCCGCCACACTGGATAAGCCGTGGGAGAGATTAGCTGGATAAAAATCTTCAGCAACGCTGGATTTTCATGAAAACATGTCCTTTTGCGTTCTCGAAGCATCGATCTAACCCCTTGTGATATCTTTCGTGGGGACATGTAAAGGATAAAGTCTTCGTTCCCTCTTTGCCCTCAAACCTCTTAGAGTTAAGACAACGGATAACGGTGTCGTGGGGTTGGCTCGACATATTGGCCGCCCCAGTCAATAGCAATCACTTCCTGGAAATGTGAACGGATCAGGTACCAGTCGGGCGGGTATAGGTTAGGTTAGGTTGTGTTAGGTTAGGTTAGGAAGTATGGTCATCGCAATCATAAAGCCCATCGACAAAATGACATATCATTGAATTGGATACTTATATAAACTTCAACAGTGCCTTATGAGTTCAGAATAGTTATGATTGGTATTGTGCTTTCTGTTAGTTTTAAAGGATACCAGGTTAGCCAAGGACTAGCCAAAACCCGAGAATACTACCCGAGAATAACAAGTCATACTATTCTGACAGTATACGTCGTCACTTGAGTGTCGCTCTTCAGCTGACCGAACAAACAAACACCTCCAATTCCAAGAAGGGTTGCTCATTAAGCAGGAGTTTGAACAGATGACCCTAGTTCCCCAAAGTGTCGAGCCAACCCCACGGTATACTAGTGTCGAGCTAACCCCACGTCGAGCCCACCCCACGTAATCCGGATAACAGCAGCATACGAACTATCGATGTGGACACTATTCGAAGAGAAAAGGTCAGAAGTCGATTAACGTATTGATGTCTGCCGAGTGACACGTGGGGATCACATTGAATATCTACAATATGTTAAACAAAACTTTAAAATGTGCACTTTCCAACTATCACAATTCATCTTATTATTTTTCCATCTTATTATTCTCTTAATTATATCTTGGATGTTCCAGCCAACTAAAAGTGTATAATTATCTTGAAATACCCATGTATACAAAGACGACGACCATGGTACGTTTTCTTTCTTCTTCTTTTTTTTTTTATATTGAAAACTATAAATAAGTTTGTGCCAATTAGTTTTGGTTCGTTTTTTGTTTGTTTTGGGTTGGGTGAGTAGAAACATTCGTTAGATGTTTTTGCAACATTATTGTTTAAAAGAAAACATGGCTGCAAGTTTTTTCGCCATAAAAGAACAAATTTAAAATATGACATAAATACCTGATACCACGTGACTCTTATGACTCGCTCCCATACTTTGTTGTCTGTTTGATTAGCGTTTCCAGGAGAGAAAACATAATAAGAACTTCTGTACAAGTAACGCCTAAATAGGTAATTGTAGTGAGTCATATCTACACAATAGACTGATAACAATAGATGAATGAGTCAGACGAAGTTGACATATCACCATGGCAACCGAACAACCCACGTGGTGGAGAATGACCTTGGCATAACAAGTGTTTGTTAATTACATCCTTGCGTGCAACAGCTGACCCGTTTCACACCGCGGCGCAACTAACTTCGCGCAACCTGTTGTCATGTTAATTAATTGTATACTTAATAAACATTTTAAAAAAAATCAAGATTGATTCTTTTAAATGAAAATAGAGAAAGCGTTATGATGGCGATAAAAAAAATCGATGTACGTATTTATCCGGAGTTTAAAACACGTTAATGGGCGCCATCATGGTAATTACCCAGCCCAATCATACAGTGGAATACAAGAAGATTCTTTAAATTTAATGCAAATACTGTAGTTTGTTTCTTAGGCCTTGTACAAAATGTTAACTTGTTTGGTAGATCAAGGAGTCTTATCCAGAAAGGTAAGTTTGTTTAAAACAAGTTGATGGCACCATCATGGTAATTACCCAGCACAATCATACAGTGGAATACAAGAAGATTCTTTAAATTTAATGCAAATACTGTAGTTTGTTTCTTAGGCCTTGTACAAAATGTTAACTTGTTTGGTAGATCAAGGAGTCTTATCCAGAAAGGTAAGTTTGTTTAAAACAAGTTGTTGGGCAACATCATGGTAATTGTTACCAGGGGACTTAAATTTAAGAAAAGGCGGAACCAAAATGGTAACAATGTTTAGAAAATATAAAAAAAAGACAAAGACAAATTTAGTAATTAACAAGGCTCAAGTTTATTGAACAAAAAAAGAAATTTCGACGTTTCAGATTTTATCATTTACAACTGAGAAAGACATCCTGAGACAAAATTATCATAAACACCTTATGATTAACAATATTATATTTTAAAAAAAAAATTATACGCCCTTAAAGTGAAATATTATAATTAAAAAAAAATTAATCAATAGAGTCTGAAAATTTATCCCCCCCCTTTTTTAGTTTATATATTTTATAGTTACAAAATTTAACAAAAGACAATGAGCACAGCTTAACAATTAGCTGGATTATAATTAATCCAAAAAAAAAAGATTATATGCCCTTAAATGTAAAAATTACAAAAATAAAAAAAAGATGAAAAGATACTGATTTTTTTATTTCCCCCCCCTTTTAACTTTATGAAATGATAGCTTTCTAAAACAGTTACATAATATTACTTATTTTATAAATTTCTTAAATGCTATATTGGCCAATAAATATATATATATTTTAGATAAAGAATTTATTATAAAAAAAAGAGAAGTTTATTTTAAAAAGAAAATTTTGAATATTAAGTTTTATTAATTGACGTCAATTGTTTTAATTTAGAAACTAACCTCTGGGAGGTTGTTGGGACCGAAAGTTTGCATGCAGGCTCCACCCAATAATTTTTATATATTTTATAATTAATTACACAAGTCTACATCTAAAAGAATGTTTTAAGAAAACATATTCGCTGAAATAAATTTTAGGCACATATACAATATGAGTTTAATTAAAGTTCAATAAAGTTAGTTTTTTTCTTTTTTTTTTTTTTTTACATCACTTTTGTGCACATGAAACTGAAGCTAAGTTGGATAAAACGTGTTTTGGTTAACAGGACGAAACATGTCTAGATCTTTCGCTGTGTTTCTTCTACCAGCATATTAGCTATAGCAAAAAACATGTTTTTTAGTGTCTGTACAAAATCGGACATGTTTTAGCATTAATGTTCATTATTAAAGAAAATATCTGGTTATTTGTCAAAATCAAAGAAAATTGATTGTATAACAGAAATTCGTTAAGATTGTACTTAAAAGCTTCTTAGATGATTATAAATCTATTTATATATATTTAATTTTGTTTGAAACAAAGCTTGTATAAGACTTGCAAAGATTTGCAAAAGTCTGCAAAACGAAATTTTCTGATTTAGAACAGATTTCTTCAATTGTTTTATATTTGACATGTACAATGAGATATTTCGATCATTCAAAGTTCAACATTAGTTTGCACTTATTTCACATAATTGTTCCAAACTCAAAATGTGCCTTTACAAGATTTTGTAAAGTATGTTTTAAGAAAAGTAAATTTTTATAATCATTGAGTTTCAAAAGAACATTGAATATTAAATAAAACATGAAATACATATTTTAAAAATACATGATAATTAATAAATTGTTTTAAAGCATTAACAAAAATTTAATACATGATAAAATCTGTACCTGGAAAATCCTGTCGCAGTTCACGTAAGCTTGTGCCGTGAAAACGAAAATTTACTAAACATTATAGAACTAAAACACACAAAACTTGTAGATTAACATTGCCAAAAAACTAGGGTTGAAATTTTGAAGTCCAAAAAAGAAATTTTTCTCTAACGTAGCTGAATATGGATGTCAGACATTGTGTGACTACAGGTAGACTAGATAAAGGTTTTAGATCGGCTCGCTAACCAGCCGTTGTACTCTGTACTTAGATAGAGACGGAAGATAAGAGGCACGGCGAGTGGACTGCCGATAACAAAATGCAGATTTATTTTATGAATGCTACAGCTCTCCCCCCCCGAAAGACGGAGTTAGGGTGGAGTCAGAAAAGAGGCCAGAAGGGCCTCCCACAAAATTTTGAAAAAAAAAAGGGACAAAGGGCCAGAGGGGCCTCCAAGAAAAGATAGAAGAAAGGGGCCAGAAGGGCCTCCTACAAGCTTCTGAAGAAAGGGGCCAGAAGGGCCTCCTACAAAATTTTGAAACGGGGCACCTGATAGAAACAACGCTTCATAATGCTTTTATAATCACCACTCTAGGGTGTAGCCTCCTTCGGCACTTACTTATTAAATTTTGAAATTTCTATAGCGTCTCAGCTCTTCCCACCTATGATTGGGATAAGCCCAGGACAGAAAGAGCTGAAGGGTGACGCAAAGGTCGACATTGCTGTGCATGAACTGACTTTGTACTCTAAGGTACGTGGGGAAAAGGGGTGGAGTGGCACCTCGGGAAACCAAGTGGAGGTGACCACTCCGGGGACCAGGGGAGGGAAAAGTGCATAGCACTAAGGACTTCAGGAAAGGTCGGACTCAGACGGGGGGGAGTATCCTCTGAGCCGACCTTAACATTTAATTACAAAAATAAATAAAAATAAAAGAAAAACTCCTGAAGCCTTTTTGGGTCAGATCATGCTCAGCGTCGTTATTTTTAAATTCCTCTTCTCCCATACGAAGAGAAATTTAAACTATTCACGGCTCTTAACAATTTCCGTGAGAAAAAAAGAATTTTGAAGGGTCTAAACAAATAATCCATTTGAAAAATAAACAAAGAAGCAGTATGAAACGTTGGGAAGTCAAGATTGTTTTACTGCACAAGGCAGGGCATGTGGTGTTTGACTTAAGGTCTTATATGTGTATCATGTGCCCCAAAAAAAAAAAGGAATTTAATTTAATCAAAAAAATTGTGTAAAAAAAAATTTCATCAAAATATTTAAGTGATTATAAAAAAAAGGTGTAAAAGAAGTGTAGCAAAAAAGGTGTGGCAAAAAGACAGTATAAAAAGGTGACCCACAATGTGAGAAAACCTAACTCCGGTTTTCTCAACCCTAATAAAAAACTAATTAAGGAACAAACATGTTGACCTGCTAATAAAAAAGACAAACAACCGAATAATTTAATCAAAACAAACAGGCCAACCATGTCGTCCTATATACAAAAACTGGGCCCCTATAATTTGGAAGAAGAAAAAAATTTTGCACACAATGATATATTTTTTAAAAAAAGGTGTTCAACATTTCAATGAATTATTAAGAAAGTGCCACCATCTGCATCAACCAGTCCACCGCCAACTTGCCTATTGCTCATGATGATAAAATTTAAAAAAAAATAAATAAAATAATTTTCTTTCAAGATGACAAAAAATTCAAAAGCAAGCTCAGTGTTCTTTAACGAGTCCACTAATCGCAGCAAATCCACTGCCATTTTAACTGTTGCTGATAATAATAGATAAAAAAAAAATAAACCAAGTAATTAAAAAAAAAATTTCTTTTAAGATGATGCAAAAAATGAAAGAGCCAGAGAAAGACTCAAGAATTATATGTAGTGTAGTTGTTGTGTATATGTGTGTGTGTAAGTATGAATTAATACAGACAAGCGAAAGAAAACTCGAGAAAATTTTTGAAGGAGATTTTGAATTTTTTTTTTTTTTTTTTGTTGTTTTTAACTATTTTTGGATTTTATTATTTATTTAAATTTTTTTTGGATTCCCGAATGAGCCCGCTGTCTGGATCAAATTCAGTGAATGACTAGTGTGCAGTGTTTGTAAATATATATATATATATATATATATATATATATATATATATTATAACCTTTATTATTTATTTTTAATTAATTACTTTGATTAAAACACAACTACGTTATCATATTTAAATTATTTATTCTTTAAAATACAATTTGCACCTAAAGTTGGGTGCCAATATATAACAGTTGAATTAATTAAATCTTCAAATTAATTGATGCACATATGAGTATTCAAATTTATTCATCTTATCACTAAATCTCATCCATTCAACTTAAACTAGACATAAACATTTATAACACAATGAAATACTTAATTCTAGAACATAGCAATTTTATTATTATTATTAGGTGCATCAAAATCGTATCATTAATTGTAATTTTAATTTAGTCTTTATATTTTAATATCTCAATTGTTTTATTGATTTGTTGGGCGCCAGGTATAATTTACCAATTATATCATGAAGTTACTTTGATTGCTCTTTGAAAATTTAAGTTTAAATGGCTCTCGGCCTAGCTCAGATTTTATTTAAAGTGGGGCGTGGTTTCTTTGGTAACCTGAAGTAAAAACTACAATAACTAATCAGATAACTTATCGTGGTTCAGTAGCATGGAATGATGTCTTCTTGGAGTTTTACAGGTGAGATGATCCCTCGAACTTATGGCAGATATCACAAGAAACTTAATCCAATTTATAGGCACTTTGACGATCTCGAAGCTTGAACTACCTCACTCTGTTGCTTGAATTCTTGGTCAATTAATCAAAACTCTTCTTTAACTTTACGATGATTTTAATATAATTCGATGACTTAAAACTTTTCTTCAACTTTACGACGATTTGGCGAACTTCGCCCTGTTCCTAGTTCCTCTCCCTTGCGACGCTCGTTCTTTACTGCTTTTTCTGATTTTTGAATTCTTACGCAGAGTTTTCCCGTTTTACCCCTTCTTCGCTTATTTCTGGATGACGCTTCTTTTTGGTTGGTTGGATTTGATTTTTCAAACTCTAACCGTCTTTCAAAGTTCGTTAAATCTTGTTTCTTAGCTGAGTTCAACGTACCTCTGCCTAGTTTTTTGTCTCTTTTTCTTTTGTTAACTTGGGCGTACACAAACTTTCTAATTTCCCATGTTGTCACATTACATAACTCAACTCTTCCTATTTAATTTGTCACGCTGCCCTCGCCCTTTCAATAATTTTGTAGTTTCGAAGTATTGTTTCCTTAGAAATCCTTTAACAAAATTTATTATGTGTTGGAGTGACGTTTATGTTTGACATTTATTTCTAACTGACAAGGTTTAAACATTTTGAATTGGACAAAGCTTTTACTTAGGGCTTCTCAACGTTACATAAGTCCCAAGAAATTTTATGTTAATTGCATAATTAATGATAAAATTTGCTTTTGATACACCTTTACACTAAACTTATTTTAATAATACACATATACATATCGTAACATGGACTATGACCTACTCTTACTCTCATTTAAAAACCCACTAGAATTACTGTCCCTTTAAATGACTTTATGACCTAAACTGCGGTCAACCTTTTTTCTTAACAATGGCATTGTCTAGAATCCCACGTCAACAAACCCTTCTTGTAAACCCCAATTAACATTGTTCCCTTGACCCTCTTCAACTGTAGGACATGTGTTTGTTTACATTTTATTTTACAGTTAAATTCATTTATTTTTGTTTACTTAACTCTCTAATTAATTATGAAACCTTTTTAATAATCTACAATTAAATATACCTCGGATGTGAGTTTTATTATTTTTAATACTAGCTAACTTATAAGTAGTTTTTCCTATCTTAGAGATTACGGTGTATGGTCCTTCATATAGTTCACAGAACTTGTGATATCGTTTTTCAATTGTGCTTGACGGAATACAAGCTCTTACTAGTACTAAATCATTTATCTGATATTCGGTTGGTGGATGCAGTTCATTGAACTTCTTAGCGAATTTTTCCCTTTTATTTTTAATTCGTAAGTATATTTCTCCGTGGTCAATGTCGTTTGTTTCTGTGTTGCCTGGATTAATTAAATATTTTTTCCAAATTCGTGTCGGACGTGTATTAAATTGTACTTCTAATGGTGTTGACTCAATTGTATCATGGTATGATTCGTTCATGAAACTTTCCACAGTTTCAAGTAGCCTTCCCCATTCTTGGTGATTGTCAGGTAACAGGATCCTGAAAAGTTGACCTAGATTTCGCATTACTCTCTCCGCCAAGTTGCTTTGTGGATTTCGTATTGCAACGGTTCTTTGTCTAATTCCCAGTTCTTGTAACCCTTCTGTCCATTTTTTGGATGTAAATTGTGTACCATTATCCGAAAGTATGTATTTTGGTAATTGGACTTCTTTAATGTATTTCCTGATTTGATTTAATGTTGTTACGGTTGTTGTGTTTTTTACCTTATACAATTTTGTGTATTTAGAAAATGCGTCAATCACTACAAAGATGTACCTTGACCCGTAGACTGACCGAGGCAATGGTCCGTAATAGTCTACACACACTAGTTCACCCTTACCTTTTGGTATAATAGGCGTAAGTTCTGCGTTTCTACCTTTGTTGTCATGTTTACATTTTTGACATCGTAAACATTTAATTATTATATCCCTGACCTTTTTAGCGACTTTGTCTCCCGTGAAATCTTCCTTAAAATTATGGTAACATTTGCTTATTCCTATATGTCCGCAAATTTCATGAATTTCCTTAATTAATACTTCAATGAATTTTTCTGGAATCATTAATTTCCACATTCCTCTTTCCTTGCGAAATAATTTTTTTTCAAACAATTTATAACATTCTAAAATTTTTGGATCATTTTCTTCTAATTTACCTACTATATTCCTAAATTTTGTATCCTTCTTCTGTAAAACTTCTATATTTTGTAACTGTTCGCCCACTTCTGGATTAAACTTCTGTAACACTAATTGGATTTGTACAAGTCGGTCCTCCCCATTTTCTTGTGAACATTCTCCATCCTCTGGGAATCTGCTCAATGTATCTGCAACAATATTTTCTTTTCCCTTGCAGTGTCGAATTTGGATGTTATACTCCTGAATTAATAAGATCCACCTCGTCATTCTAGCGTTAAGTAGTTTGCATTGGTTAATGAAAGTGATCGCCTTATTGTCAGTTATAACGGTTATTTTTCTCCCTAATAAATAATTCCTAAATTTCCTTAATCCTAATACTACACTATACAATTCTTTTTCGGCAGTGCTATAAAATCTCTCAGCCCCTTTAAATGTTCTGCTTGTAAATCCTACTACAGCAATGTTATTCTGGTCATCGAGTTGGTACAGTTGTGCTCCTGACGCAATATCGGACGCATCTGTCTGTAAGTAAAACATCTTTTCCATATTTGGGTGCTTTAACGTTACAGCCTCAATAAATTCCTCCTTTACAGCTAAAAAACTCTGGTTAATACTATCTGTCCATTTAAATTTTGTTCCTTTCTTCAGTAGTCCTTGTAATGGAGCTGTTGTTTGTGCGTAATTTTTTGAAAACCGGTGGTAGAAATTTGTTAATCCTAAAAAGCTTTTTAATTGTTTTGGTGTCTTAGGACGCGGAAAATTTTGAATTGCCATCATTTTTTGCTCTTGCGGTTTGATACCATCTGTGGTGATAACAAAACCTAGATAATCTATTTCTTTCCTGCAGAACATAGATTTCTCAAAATTTACTGTTAAGTTGGCGTCTTGAAATACCTTTAATATTTTTTCTAATTGGTCCACATGATCTTCCCAGTTTTGCGAAATACATAAACAGTCGTCCACATACATAATTAAATTCCTTTTAACTTCTTCCGTCAGAATTGAGTCCAAACCTCGCGTTAAACTTGCTAAGCTTGTGCTCAACCCAAACGGAACGGTTTTGTACCTGTAGCACAATCCTTTGTACAGAAATGCCGTGAAATCCTTGCAATCTTCGTGCAACGGGATTTGCCAAAAACTGCTAGTTAGGTCTAAACTACTCATCCAACTGATCTTCTTACCGATTGTCAATAACTCTTGGATTGGTCGAATCCCTTCGTAATCCGGTATGGTTCTCGCATTTATAGTCCTGGCGTCTAAACAGATCCTTACGCTCCCATCTTTCTTACATACAGGTACTATAGGATTAATGTATGCGCTGTTTGCTCTCTCGATGATCCCATAACTTAGCATTCTCTGAATCTCTGCATCAACGGCTTCTCTAAACTTAGTTGCTACTGGCCAACTCCTCTGACAGTATGGTGTTCTATCAGTTACTTGAAATTTATGGTAATAAGTTGAAATTAATCCTGGTTTTTTGCTGAAAACTGTTTTATATTTATTAAATATGCTGTATAACCGCTGCCTATTCTCAAGTGGTACATGTTCCAAATTGCTTATTTTGTTTATATCAAATTCATATTTATCCTCTTCAATTTGTAGGCAATTATTCAAACTTTCAATATTAACTTCTGACGAATCCTCGAATTTAATTTCCTTTCTACCAACTCCATAGTTTAATTTATTTCCTATTTCTAACTTATTATTAATAAAATTGACGATTGCATGATTTCTTGATAAAAACTCTAACCCAAGTATACAATCTCGAATTAGTTCTGGTACTATTATAAAATGCACGGCGATTAATTCTGTTCCTAACTTAACTTTAATGAAAATTTGTTTTTTAACACTTTTGGAACGCAGACCTAATGCTCCAATAACTTTTACTCCTGCTACCGGTAATTCTTCAAAAACTCCTAAATTTAATTTATTTGTGTTGTAGAAAGATTCAGATATCGAATTTACCTCACAACCTGTATCGATTAACGCTCTGACCTGTACACACTCATTAAAAACTAACTTAATTTCTGGACATTTATTAATGTCATTAATTATATCGCTTGTGTCGTGATTGTCCTCTAAATAATCTTTTAAATCGGTGAATAAGGTATTTATGGTTGCCTTGTTCTTATCCGCTAGGTCTACATTCCATTCCAACTTTCACTTTTGCCCTCTTCCGTCCCTGTCTGCAGGTTGTCGACCTTCCCAACGGTTCCCTGGTCCATTTTTTATGTCGGCACGCACATCTGGTTTTCTGTAAACATCCCTATTCTGACGTAACGGTAAATGTCTACTGTTGTACCCATTCATTTGTCCCCAAGGCCTGTTTACAACTTCTCCCTCTCTCTCGTCGCGTGGATAGGATGCCTTATAATTACCATTTCTTTCTTCGTAACTATTAATGTGTCGTACATCTGCCTGTCGGAATTCCATCAATAGTTTTACAAATTCCTGCTTTGTTTTCACACCCCTGGTGATAACAGCAATTAGTGTAGTTGGGTGAAAGTGCTTAGCGATTTTTTGGACTAACTGGGCTTCTAAAATCGGCGGTTCTAACTCTGAACATTCCAACATCATGTTCTCCACATATGTGATAGCTTCATCCCCAATTTTTCCTTTAAACTTTCCGAATTCCAACCTGTCTCGGATGTTTGCTTGTATCATTTCGTTAAAATATTTATCCATAAATATTTTTTCAAAATCTTCGAAGTTTTTAACTTCCCTACGGTGTAGAAACCACCATACACATGCTTCATCTTTTAAATATCTATCTAACCAATACATGTTCCCTTGATGTGTGTAACTAACGCTAACTTCTTTTATGATCCTTAAAAATTGCATTGGGAATCTTTCTTTTCCTGTAAAACTAATATCCCTTATCTCTGGTTCCCTTATTATGATACCATCCCTTGTTTTTAGATTACTTAATCTTTCATCTACTTCTGTCACTTTATTTTTCATTTCGTCCGTTTGTTTCTGATATTGGTTAATTTTTTGTGAATTTTCTTGGCATTGTGATTCGATTTCTAGAATTTTATTATTAGATCTAGCTTGACTTTCCTTTACCTTATCAATCTGAGCGTCTACGTTAATTTGATTTTCAGTTAAATTTTTGTTTACGGTGATTTCGATTTCTTTAATGCTCTCTTGCACATCCTTTTCTACTTCCACGACTTTACTTGCAATTTCTTTTAAATTTTCTCTTAAATCTTCGCACTTATTACCTAATTTATCGGTGAAATTTTCTTCAATTTTATTTAATTTATCATTCATTTCCGTCCTAATTGTCTCGGCTGTGGTATCCGATCTTAATTTAATTTCTTCGAGCTTGTTCTCGAATCTCTCCGCAAATTCATTAAATTTTCGGTCCATTGTCTCCGCATTTTGACTAACATTGCCACTAAGTTCTTCTAATTTTTTATTATTTTCCTCGAGCTTTTTATTTTGTTCTGCGAATTTTTTATCGAGCCTTGCTTTTAGAATTTCCGCATTTTTATTAATTTCTTCGAAATTCTTTTTATTAAGGGCTTCCGCATTTTTACTACTTTCTTCAAATTTTTTATCGATGCTTGTTTTTAGGATTTCCGCATTTTTATTACTTTCATCAAATTTTTTATTAAGGATTTCGATTAATTCGTTTAATCCTACCGTTGGGGTCCCATACACCTTTAAATTTTCACTCTCCCCTGAATTATTACCCTCATTAGTATTACTTTCACTATTATTAATCCCTATAGCTCTATCCATTTCTGATTCTATCCCCATTTGATTATTAATCTCCTCATCAAACCCCATTGTTATTTGGTTATTTGCCATCTTTTATAATTTTTTATCCTATTACTACGTCTTAACATTAAATTAATTATATCTAATAGTCTTTCTGTCTCTTATCTTATAATGCTACCTTCAGGTTACACCACGTGAACTAAATTTTAATTTTAATTAAACCACGAGTTGGACGCCAATTATAACCTTTATTATTTATTTTTAATTAATTACTTTGATTAAAACACAACTACGTTATCATATTTAAATTATTTATTCTTTAAAATACAATTTGCACCTAAAGTTGGGTGCCAATATATAACAGTTGAATTAATTAAATCTTCAAATTAATTGATGCACATATGAGTATTCAAATTTATTCATCTTATCACTAAATCTCATCCATTCAACTTAAACTAGACATAAACATTTATAACACAATGAAATACTTAATTCTAGAACATAGCAATTTTATTATTATTATTAGGTGCATCAAAATCGTATCATTAATTGTAATTTTAATTTAGTCTTTATATTTTAATATCTCAATTGTTTTATTGATTTGTTGGGCGCCAGGTATAATTTACCAATTATATCATGAAGTTACTTTGATTGCTCTTTGAAAATTTAAGTTTAAATGGCTCTCGGCCTAGCTCAGATTTTATTTAAAGTGGGGCGTGGTTTCTTTGGTAACCTGAAGTAAAAACTACAATAACTAATCAGATAACTTATCGTGGTTCAGTAGCATGGAATGATGTCTTCTTGGAGTTTTACAGGTGAGATGATCCCTCGAACTTATGGCAGATATCACAAGAAACTTAATCCAATTTATAGGCACTTTGACGATCTCGAAGCTTGAACTACCTCACTCTGTTGCTTGAATTCTTGGTCAATTAATCAAAACTCTTCTTTAACTTTACGATGATTTTAATATAATTCGATGACTTAAAACTTTTCTTCAACTTTACGACGATTTGGCGAACTTCGCCCTGTTCCTAGTTCCTCTCCCTTGCGACGCTCGTTCTTTACTGCTTTTTCTGATTTTTGAATTCTTACGCAGAGTTTTCCCGTTTTACCCCTTCTTCGCTTATTTCTGGATGACGCTTCTTTTTGGTTGGTTGGATTTGATTTTTCAAACTCTAACCGTCTTTCAAAGTTCGTTAAATCTTGTTTCTTAGCTGAGTTCAACGTACCTCTGCCTAGTTTTTTGTCTCTTTTTCTTTTGTTAACTTGGGCGTACACAAACTTTCTAATTTCCCATGTTGTCACATTACATAACTCAACTCTTCCTATTTAATTTGTCACGCTGCCCTCGCCCTTTCAATAATTTTGTAGTTTCGAAGTATTGTTTCCTTAGAAATCCTTTAACAAAATTTATTATGTGTTGGAGTGACGTTTATGTTTGACATTTATTTCTAACTGACAAGGTTTAAACATTTTGAATTGGACAAAGCTTTTACTTAGGGCTTCTCAACGTTACAATATATATAAAAATATTTAAGCAGACAAAATAATAATAAAAAAAAATTTTATCAAAATTGGTTTAGAAGTTTTTGTGTAAGTGTTTATAAAAATAAATAAATAATAAAAAAGAGACTATAGATTTATAGACATCTAAATATTTAAACTAAATATATAAAAAAAAATTTCATCAGCAACAGTTGTGCAGTATTTGAAAAAGCTGCAAAACATAAAAATGAGCCTTGTTTAACAAAGATAATTTTGAATTTAAATTTAGATGGTTCCAATGCAAAATTTTGAAAATTAACTAAGGTTCCAGAATTTAAAAAAATTAACCAAGCTCTGTAATTTAGAAAAAAAAAGACAAGCTAGAATTTAAAGCTAACCACGCTCTGCTACCAGAAACATGTTACCAGGGGACTTAAATTTAAGAAAAGGCGGAACCAAAATGGTAACAATGTTTAGAAAATATAAAAAAAAGACAAAGACAAATTTAGTAATTAACAAGGCTCAAGTTTATTGAACAAAAAAAGAAATTTCGACGTTTCAGATTTTATCATTTACAACTGAGAAAGACATCCTGAGACAAAATTATCATAAACACCTTATGATTAACAATATTATATTTTAAAAAAAAAATTATACGCCCTTAAAGTGAAATATTATAATTAAAAAAAAATTAATCAATAGAGTCTGAAAATTTATCCCCCCCCTTTTTTAGTTTATATATTTTATAGTTACAAAATTTAACAAAAGACAATGAGCACAGCTTAACAATTAGCTGGATTATAATTAATCCAAAAAAAAAAGATTATATGCCCTTAAATGTAAAAATTACAAAAATAAAAAAAAGATGAAAAGATACTGATTTTTTTATTTCCCCCCCCTTTTAACTTTATGAAATGATAGCTTTCTAAAACAGTTACATAATATTACTTATTTTATAAATTTCTTAAATGCTATATTGGCCAATAAATATATATATATATTTTAGATAAAGAATTTATTATAAAAAAAAGAGAAGTTTATTTTAAAAAGAAAATTTTGAATATTAAGTTTTATTAATTGACATCAATTGTTTTAATTTAGAAACTAACCTCTGGGAGGTTGTTGGGACCGAAAGTTTGCATGCAGGCTCCACCCAATAATTTTTATATATTTTATAATTAATTACACAAGTCTACATCTAAAAGAATGTTTTAAGAAAACATATTCGCTGAAATAAATTTTAGGCACATATACAATATGAGTTTAATTAAAGTTCAATAAAGTTAGTTTTTTTCTTTTTTTTTTTTTTTTACATCACTTTTGTGCACATGAAACTGAAGCTAAGTTGGATAAAACGTGTTTTGGTTAACAGGACGAAACATGTCTAGATCTTTCGCTGTGTTTCTTCTACCAGCATATTAGCTATAGCAAAAAACATGTTTTTTAGTGTCTGTACAAAATCGGACATGTTTTAGCATTAATGTTCATTATTAAAGAAAATATCTGGTTATTTGTCAAAATCAAAGAAAATTGATTGTATAACAGAAATTCGTTAAGATTGTACTTAAAAGCTTCTTAGATGATTATAAATCTATTTATATATATTTAATTTTGTTTGAAACAAAGCTTGTATAAGACTTGCAAAGATTTGCAAAAGTCTGCAAAACGAAATTTTCTGATTTAGAACAGATTTCTTCAATTGTTTTATATTTGACATGTACAATGAGATATTTCGATCATTCAAAGTTCAACATTAGTTTGCACTTATTTCACATAATTGTTCCAAACTCAAAATGTGCCTTTACAAGATTTTGTAAAGTATGTTTTAAGAAAAGTAAATTTTTATAATCATTGAGTTTCAAAAGAACATTGAATATTAAATAAAACATGAAATACATATTTTAAAAATACATGATAATTAATAAATTGTTTTAAAGCATTAACAAAAATTTAATACATGATAAAATCTGTACCTGGAAAATCCTGTCGCAGTTCACGTAAGCTTGTGCCGTGAAAACGAAAATTTACTAAACATTATAGAACTAAAACGCACAAAACTTGTAGATTAACATTGCCAAAAAACTAGGGTTGAAATTTTGAAGTCCAAAAAAGAAATTTTTCTCTAACGTAGCTGAATATGGATGTCAGACATTGTGTGACTACAGGTAGACTAGATAAAGGTTTTAGATCGGCTCGCTAACCAGCCGTTGTACTCTGTACTTAGATAGAGACGGAAGATAAGAGGCACGGCGAGTGGACTGCCGATAACAAAATGCAGATTTATTTTATGAATGCTACATAATTACCCAGCCTCATGTGTGAAGTATCCCCCACTCAATACGCTCGTGTCTGTTGTCCAGTCTGTCCGTCAGTCTATGTACATTAAATAAATATCTCTTCAATAAATTTATAATTAATACGTAATATTTCAATACATATACTGACAGACTGAACTAGAATTGCTTTCTTTCGACTTTTCTAATCAGCCCCGGTTTTATTTTAACCTTGTAAACACTGATTACGTTTAATCGTTAGATTATTATAATCCATTTCAATAAACATTTTGATACGCCAGAAACATTTAGTTTGAGTTAAGAGTAGTTTACTTAAAATACTAAATTTCATAATGACAGTGTTTACATCCTTTTTATACAATAAATTTATCACTTTGACTAGGTAAGATATATCACAGTGAGACTAAGAGATACGTTTGATTAAACTGTATAGTATAAAATGCTTATATCGCAGTAGATAGAATATTCCTGATATTTGACTACAAATACATGTCCGTTTTATTTAGTCCAATAGTGACAAAGAACAATTTTAACTCGGTAAAACATTTGTTGTACTGACACTACATTTATTAGATTCTACTGATTTTTTAACAGCTCCATACTAACGTATTACGATGTGGCCAACAATTGTTGAAAATCGTACACGTAAGCTCAAAGTTTTTTTTATAAATTGTCCCCCTACTTAAAGTGTCAACACCTTAATTACAATGTTTTATTTGAACAAGAGTATAATGACTGCCTTATTGTATAAAGTCTTTTTTAACCTGCTTCCGAATACACTCCCAATTTTGTTCGAGGGAGGGGTTGGGGGCGCGTCACAGTGGGGCCAATACAAAGCAAACGTTCTCCGTGAGGACAAGCCAACGTTGCCACATTTCTGGAAGGAATTTTTGTTTGCCAGTCGCGTCTAATATTTCGGTCTAACAAACTGACAACACTATCCCCCTCTACTCATCTTTTCACCACCCATCCCGACTCGGAAGCAAGTTTAAACAAACTTTAGTTTCAAATTATACGTAAATCTTCCAAACTACTAATTCGGGAAGAATTTCATCCCCCCCCCCCAACCTCCAACTATTAGTACATCCTTTTCAGTGCCAATACTACGACTACCTACCCACTCTGACAGCAATTTTCCTTCAGTTGACAATCAAATCAACGTTTGTTTCACACTATACAGGCTGTTTAGGATAGCATATAGTGAACTTATGGTTGGAGCAGGTTTAAATTACTACCAGTAGATCCGACATTCAATTCCGCTAGGACACGTTTTATGTTACATCCTGTGTCTTGCATGGTTAGTTAGAAATGTAAGTACGAGATGTTTTATTTACAAAAGTAAGGAGTAGAAAGAGGTAAGTAATGGTGTTACATTTCAGTGGTAATATACCCCCCTACTCTCTTCGTTTCATATATAACACTCTAGACTCCTGCGAAGTAAATAAGCATTATAAGCTTGGTAACAGTGTTTCTGTTTCTTAATAAACTGGAAAATGTGTTATCTAACAATATAAAATAATGAGCATTGTATTTTTCTTGAAAATAGTAAAATATTGTACGTATACATTTAAAAATTTACACACAAACGGCTAGAGTATGGAGAATGTGTTTGGAAGGGTCAAAGTCAAACATTGATTTTTTGCGGAATATTTGTTTTGATGTAAACCAGAATCAAAAATATAGGTTTTTTAGAATTATGTATATCTTTCATAAAGATATAAATCTAATTTGGTATGTGGACATATTTTAACTTTATCTCGGTACATTTCTTTCATTCAGAAATTAGAGGTTCAGGAGAGAAAAAAACCACAAAATTACGATTTTCTCAATTGCTATATATTTTTTTAAATATTTTGCCTGCATTTGTAGTACTGGTCAATTTAAACGCCATTTCTTTGTTGTTACGTCAATTGTTAAAGAAAAAAAGGATTAACCATTTCAATGCAAATTTCAATTAATTTAACATTTTCTATGAACATAAACTTGAAACAATTTCCACACCATTTAAAATTTTTATTAACTTTTCAATTTTTATTGAGTGAACAAGTTATGCAACCTACTGCCTCATTCAAGACTCTACTTTATGCTCAAAGCTAGATTTTAGAAAGTTCTATAAAGAGATAGGAGTGAGAGACACAGAGAAATATTGACCTTGAACTTTACAGATAACTTAGGTCTAGTAGAGATAAAAAATCTGTTTCTACAAGCTAGATTTACTAATAAAGAATATTAAGATTTGCTTTTGCTGTGTTCTTACGTGGCAATAACAAAAAAGTGTTTTTGGAAAAATGTCTGTCTATGGTATGTACAGTGCTCTACTGCGCAAACTCGTGAATTTTAATCGAATTTGGTACAAACTCCGGTTGTTTTTATTACATTACAAACCGTTTTATGTTGGTAAAATGATGGTAAGAGCCCACCTTGTGTTTTTAGCTCAGATTAAGTTCTCGAAATGGCTACCATTTACTTCTAGGCAGAAATAGATTCTGGACTCAAAAGCATGTTTTACATTTCGTAACATTTCCGGTGTAATTATTAGCGTAAAATTCACAATTCGATTGGTCGCTATGTTGGGTAGGATGAACTTAGAGACCTCTAGTTTGCGCCATTATTCTTATTTTTTAAAGGCCTTTAAAATGATGTATCACTCAATAGGGATTGCTGTTTAAAATTCTTGACTTACCCCCAAACTACCCCATTTTGGGGGTAAGGGTTGAAAATTTTGATACTTCAAAAAACTCCTCCTTTGGTTACCTAAACTTTCCCCAAAGCAAAGTAATACGATTTTCACAAGATCTGTTATTATTTTGATTTTTTCCCCCAATTGTACCCTGTAATGAAAGGAACTAAATGTGTTGGTCGTCATATCTTCAAAAAATACCAGTTCGTAAGTTGTCGATTTTTTTTTTTTTAATCTACAAAATTGGGTTATTATCAAATGCGTAATTTCTCAAAATAAACTTTATTAATTTCATCCAAACTTTATTGAAAAGTTAAGGTTAATGACCCAAAAGCGTATATAAGCAAACACGAACTTTAAAGTCCTCCATAAAAAGTTCGATTTTAATGAAATACGATTAGGAAATACGTTGAAGACGCGTTTATGGCATGAGTAGAGCAATTTTAATTACGTAAATAATTTTCCAGACGACGTCCACGAGTTTTCACTTTTTGACTGCCAACTACCGAACTGACGTTTTTGATGAAGATTAGTTTTTATTTGATTTTAGGAATGGTTGTGAGAAATTTTGTGCAATGTTTTTTCTTCATTTATTAAAATTGTATTTTTGTATTTATATGTATGTGTGTGCATGCGATTTTTCACGCATTGTTGTGTTTTTAAAATACTGTTACAATATTAACTAGCTGATTACTCGGCGTTACCTGGGTATTTATTTATCCCCAATCTTCTATTAGAGAGGGGAAAAAAATTCTATCCATAGTATAAAATCGAAGTATCTAAACTTGGACTTAAATGTTATCGGTACTGTCAACAATCAGCTTAGCGATCCCAAAAACTATCATTCGACACTAATCTCCATAATTTTATATATTTTATTTTTACCTCTTCTCACTCCCAATACTGATGGGGGCTAAACATAGACGTAAAAGACATCTAAAGTGTCATTATTCATTTCATCGACCCCGAAAACTATGGATTCGGCGCTAATATCGGTCACTTTCGATTATTTTTACAATTCACCCCTTGCCACTCCACCACGAGTGTTGCAGGGATGTTTCACATCACAGCATTTTTTCAAGACTGCAAGTCATATGATTTGACACTAATCTTGATAATTTTAGACATTTTATTTTCACCCCATCTCAAACCCAATCCCGATCGGGCTGAATTTAGACTTAAACGACATCGAATGTGTCACTATTCATCTCAACGACCCTAAAAACTATTGATTCAACACTAATATCCAACGTTTTCGGTTGTTTTTTTACATTTTACCTCTTCTCACTCCACCTCAAGGGTGTCTTGTAACACAGTTCCCCCCCCCCAGATTATAAGTTTTATATGTATCAAATTTGCTGGAAATTGTTCATATCAGTTTTTACAGCATTAGTCAAAAGTTTTAGAAATGGATAAATAAAACAATTTTAAAATGTACGGGCTATTTAAAATCACCAGTACGTTCTACATTATATAAACAGGATCATGTAACTTTACACACTCTTTATGTAAACTCAATGTATTGTTAGACTACTCATTTCCTTTGGAAACTCCCCGGGAGTGTCAAGGAACTCATTTCCGTCTCCAGACTCTCAGACAGTTCACAATGGGGTCATATTCAATCCTTACTTGTGTCCTTTTCTTAAATGTTTCTTTCGAAACAATAATTCTTAATATTACACAACTATACAGGTCTAATATAATATCTCTTAATTTTAATTCTCCCAACTTTATTGTTAGGCAAGTGTTTTTTTGTTTTGTTTTTTACATTGCACTCGCTCTACTCCAAAAACAAATACATTCTGGTTTTAACGTTATTTGACAACGCCATTCGGACATTCGCCATTATTTCTGTATATAAAAAGAAATATACAACGTTTCGAGAATATAAACCAACTCCCGTTTTCAAGTGATAAACTTAGAACATGAAGAAAGTGAAAAACATCAACATAATCTAGGGCTAAGTTGCCTATCATGTGTGTGTGTGTGGTTTTATCTGATAATATTCGTATTTAGTCTTAGCATTTGAATGCTCAGGTCTTGTTTTATGCTAAGTAAGATAAAGTATGAGGCTGGTAAGCACCTTAATAATTGTTTGACTTGTGTTCTTGCACAGGTTTTTGTTATTAACTTCATTTCATGGAAATTTTAACGAAATCGGTAGAGTCGCTTTTTATAAATTACGTTTTTATAACAGATACATACAGTAGCAGTTTGTTTTTGTTTTTTTACCGATGACGTAGGAACCGACGTTTTTGAAGAGGTAGCGACCAATTCGTTTTGTTTGGATCCTTAGAAGCCACACTTGAGCAAAATTTGATCAATCTCATTACAACCAAGTTTAATAAAATCGTAATTTTGTATTTTGGTTATGGTAGTATACCCAAATTTTGAATTACTCAAAACATAATTAAAATAGTCTCATATACTAAGTTGAATTTATCGGTCAATTCATTTGGACTGTAGACTTAACCCTAGATTACTTTTCTTAGTTCATTGTTACGTGATCACTTTTCATTCGTAAATTTTACTACATTCTGTTTTTATTTTTATTATTATTTTTTAAATTTTACTTTAGTGTTGACTATTTTTTATATTAAATTCTTTATTGTTTTTAAGTGTTTATAAAAATATTTAACAATGAATTCCTACATATTTTAACTGTAAAAATTTTTTTACCACCACTACAAGTACGTTTAAAAAAAATTAATCTGGAAAAAAAATATAAATATTATTTTATTGGAAAAATTAATCGGATATTCATAAAATACACCACTTTTAAGTGTTTACCTTATATAAAAATAGAAAATTTATTTACTTGTTCATTAGGTAGAATGCCAAAAATACCAAAATTAGAGTCCTGTCTTCACTGAGAATCACATTCCTTGCAGTGATTAATATACACTTAGTAGCTAACTCAAACACTTTGAACTCTAAAATCACTATTTACACAATAAACTATTTACAACACTAAAAACTAACAATATAAAAACAATAATTTACAAAAAAATATTCAAACACTTAATAGTTAAAACTTTCGCAAACACTTATCTTTCGTAAAATATACGACGCGAGCTTGAGTACGGTAATAACGGCTCAACTTTGAGCTTAGCCGAAGAGACAGTGACCTCTATTCACAATGTCAGAAAGGTAAACAAAAAGACAGAGCGTGTCCGTCTTTTGTCTACGAGTTCTCCGAATTTTACTAAGGGCGGGTCGTAATTTTTACGAATGAGTTGTGTTCTAGGGTTTTAAGCACAAATGAGGGACGACACACAGACATCATTCCCCAAAACATGTTTTAAGATTCAGGGGACCTAAACTGATATAACAGCAAAAATTCAAAATTGATCTTTACTATGTAGTAAATATGAAAAAAGAAAAAAAAAGATATTACATTGTATTTCCTTTTGTCCCTGAAGGATTGAACGATATTTATGCTCCATTAATTTTAGATAACTTATCAGTAATACAGACATAATTCTTCCTCATTATTATTTATCTCAGATATCGGACTCGGATTATAAATGACGAACAGATCCAAATCAATGAATATCTAGGCCAGACAATAACACAGCACTGAGCTTGCCTGAGGACTGGTGTACCGTTGAAGTATTATACCCACATAAATCTTAGAACAACAGTTAGCCATTAGTTGAAGTTTTTTTTCGGGCGGTAACTACGAAGGAATTCGACTCGTATACTTCCCAGTTTATGTTCTATCTATGATATTTACAGTTTAATAACTGGATATAAACATTAATTTAAGCACGTAGCTATTTAAATGTCTATAAAACTTTTATTGTAAATTAATATACAGTGATAATTTTATCGTGAAGACTATTGGTATCTCGTATTGATCCTGTAATTTCGTTTACAGACCCAGTATAGGAAGTATATTATTACTCTGGTAATCGTCAAAACGACTACCTCCGTTTTTTAATTAATGTTTCATGGTTTTACGAAAGGAAATGTTATTTTCGTCATTATCAGTAGAGTTAAGAATTATAGGGGTCACACAAATTAAGATATAACAATTAAATTTGTTTGTTCGTTTCTCGTATTATTCAACTTATAACACTAAATTAGATTTAAAAAATCGCAGAGTTCTATTCTGCATGCATTGGTACCAACCTTACTTCTCTAGTCTCTACGATGACAACTAATTACTAAAGTCTATTTAATATTGCTTTAGGTCTGGGTCTAGCGTTGGGAGGGGAGAGTTTGGTTGCGCTGTTGTCAAATTTGGCGGTGACTGGGGGTGGGTTACTTTCATATGGCAATGACTACATAAATACTATAAGACACGACATGGCCATGTTAAATATTCTACGCTTATTCTTGAGTTGACCAATACCCGCTAGGGTGTGGAGCTGTCGCTCTGCTAGAAGTTGATGTGACTGGCGCTAGGTGGCTCTACGGTCAAACAATGTTTCAGTTGCGCACTGATGCCACATATGGGACCAGAGATGCGAGGGAAGGTCGAGAATCGCTTATCTCAGCGCACGAACTGACAACACTGACTATGCTGTGTCAACAGTTGTACAGTCTCAACCAAGTGGGATGCGTACAGTCAAGCACCTGCTGCTAGCGCTTTCTGATAGCTGTGTGTCAAACTTGTGACGAACAGCACCCGTAAAGCGTAGACTATTTCCCTATCCTATGTCGTGTCTTATAGTATTTATGTAGTCATTGCATATGGTGACTGGGGGTGGGAAACGTGACAACATAGCAGGGCTGCAGCTACCCCCACCGGCCTGTTATTGGCCAGGCCGGCGACAAGCCTCTCAGGTCCCGTTACCGTGCCAGACCTAAGGCAATATTAAATAGACAATAAGTGATTGTCAAAAATGTAATTTCGGATCATGAACTTACCCCCACCTTAAATAAATAATGATATTCGTTTAGTTACCACGTCCAGGTCTGAGTCTCGAATGGAGGCTTCTTCACTGATTCGAGGCCCGGTAAGGCAGAGACACTGGCACGAGCGAAGCAACTCTTGATCTACCAATACAATTTAACATTTTTTTTTTTTAAGATATAAGAAACCAACATTTCGGCATTACATTTAGAAAATCTACTTCTGTATATTGTATTATGGGGCTGGGTAAGTACTATGATGGCGAACATCAACTAGTTTATTTTTGTTTAAAGGCAAAAACTTCATCGCATTATTAAAAAAAAAGACGGAAGAAAAAAACATAAAATAATAAAGACCCTTAGCCCTCGAATACTTTAATAGCATCAGGGTTGGAAAAAAACGAGAGTTAGTCCAGGAGACCAGTAAGGAAAGATGAAAGAAAATGACCCAAGACTACATGAAAAAGGTGTAGATTCAGATAGGATTTTCGGTATTGCCAAGCCCATACTCATAGAAGTAAGCTCTTTAGGGTTGAAAAACTTTGAATGGTAGACCTTCGTTATTTTTTCATGGAATTTAAACACGTGTTTTCAAAGTTTTACAATAAATGCCCCCAATTTTCCAATATGGAAGCTTTTTCTAGCGAATACGGGCTTGGCAATCCCTAAGGGACGTAGCTGGACCTACATCTTTTTCAGGTAGTTTTGGGTTACATCAATATCTTTAATCTTTCCTATCGGGTCCCTCTTGACCAACTCTTGTTCTTTTCCGACCTGCCGCTATTGGAGTATTCGAAGGCTAATGTGGTCTTTATATTATGTTTATAAAGACAACATGTTTGTGATTAAACAAAAGTTAACAAACCTTTGTATTCAGCGTAACAATCATCTTGTGTTTTTTTTTTTTTTTTTTTTTTTTTTTTAAACATTTCGTATAACGAATGAGGACTATAGAATACCGTACAAAATAAGTTCTGGGAGGATGCAAATACCCATATTTTGCTTGCAAATAATTTATAACTCCATGGAGGAGGTAGGCCTATTTATTATACAGTGCGAAGTGCAGACGTATTGCGGTTGTGAAATCTAACTCCATCATTCATCCCTCACCCTTACTCCATCCATCCTGCCGCTGTATTTGATACATTTTTAACTACTTATCACTGCATCGTACAGACTGACCTAAAATATTGCATTGACTCTCCTACATACCCATCAACAAAATCAAATATATTACCCGTACCCATCTTTCTGTAAATGTCTCTATTCCTAACGAAACAAAATTAATTTATTGTGTTTATACTTATACATGGAGATAGTTATGTGATGGACCAAAAAAATGGTAAATGCGTTTTGAACTCCCCTGAGCGTAAAAAAATTATTTTTGGAATGATATCTTCTGTGCAGTGTTCCACAGACCACACCCATTGACAGATTATAATAAAATTAAATTTGATATGTGGGCGTGTGTTGGTCAAATATAAAGACTTATTTTTATTTTTAGAAGGATTTAAAAGTAATGTATAATAAAACACTAAATTACATTTTCCCCGAAATTGGCTAAAGCGATTTTGATTAAATTTTCCTTAAGAGTAGCTTCTAAGGGCTCAAACAAAATGTATTAGTTAGCACGACTCAAAAATCCAGCTTGTGAGTTAATGGTAAAAACCGTCGTTAATAAAAAAAAGGAGAAGAAGGGATAAGTGATTGTAACCTATGGATCTACCTGACTCCATAAAGAAAACCGACATTTATTAGTTAAATTTGTTGTGCTATAGTGTTACACCAGGTACCCTGAGTAATAACGATTATATTTTGAGCCTCGAGGTACGGTCGTGGTAATCGTAAGGGACCCTAGCAGGATTTACACCTTTTCGGGTTAGATCCCACTCTTTCATCTTTCCTATCAGGTCTCTCTTGACCAACTCTTGCTCTCTTCCGCCCCTGACATTATTAATGTATTCCAGTGATGTTTTTTTTCTACCATTTTTTATAAGGCAAGGATGACCGAGAGGTTTTTCATGTTTATTTCATTTGTTTTGGGATGATTTGGACTCGAGGCCGCTCTACGTCAAACAAAGTTTATGTGCATCCGAGCAGGACAGACAACCTTTGAACTGTTAAGGAGACAGCAGATTCAGTACTGTGCTAGAATCAGCATCCTCCCTTTGTTGAGATGCTCTAAAAAGACTACTTATCTTAATTTCCAGTCCCTCACAATCCAGGAGAATATGACTGGTAGTTCCATCAGTCTGTTTGAGTATTTTTTTTACAACCGATTATATACAGGTGTAAGAAAAAAATACCCTTGTCAAGTAGGTGCCGATATCAGTGACACCATAGAAGAAGGAATTAGAATAAGAAAGTCACGCCCATGTTAAACAGCGTGATACAAAATATCCTTAGTTTGGCTACTGGACAACAGAAAGCGCTAGTAGCATCGGGACAAAAAGGCTTGGCTACTGTATCACAAGCCCTGTTGGCTACTAGCGCTTTCTGTTGCCCAGTAGCCAAATTAAGGATATTTTGTATCACGCTAGAGCCTATACCTGTGACTTTATTATTCTGATTCCTTCTTCTATGGTGACACAACGTCACAGTCACCCCCCTCCTAGCGGAAAGCAACCCCCCTTACCCCAGGAGCTTGCGCGGAGCAAGGAAAGAATAGGAGGATAACAACGGAAACCATGGAGGTGACAGGAAGGTAAAGGAGCCCTCCAGGTCAGTGGAAGACAAATATCCTAACACAGATAATCGTAGCCGAGCAGGATAAAAGAATAAACAGTATAATTTTTGAAGATGCCAGTTCGATTTGGATCATCAATTTCACATTCGTATCAAAGATATAACGAAAGGCCAAAAGTTCTGGGACGGTTAAGTAACTTTTGAACGGAGAAACCTATAATTTTAAAAATGTTTTTTAGTGTTGAAACACCATTTTTGGAATTATAAGTTAAATTCAATCCCCCCCTCCCAAATGTGTTTTTGTACGGCAGCTCTAAATTATCAAACCTAAAGCCCCATCAAATAATACCTCAGTCTAAAGGTTTTGTTTAGTAGAAGTTAATTACGCAAACTAGAGGTCGCTATCTTACTACAATCGAAAATGGCGGCCGATCAAATATTCAAAGAAATACAATTTACTTATAAGGAAAATAATAAAGCGACAAAAACTGTACTGTTATTTTATTCAAGTTTGACCAGAAAGTTAGGTTATATCTTAGGTTAGGCTAAGAAATATCTGCGCTAGTCGCGTATTTTTTCAATACAGGACTGATTTCAATTATTGAGGTGTAAAATTAAACAGTCTTACCAGCAGATTGCCCGAAAATTATTAATTTTTCTTGGAAACACTTTCATCAATTAAATAACATACTGTTATGAGTGAATAACATATTTCACAAAGAAAATAATTTGAAACGGCTGTTATAAATTCCTAAATACATTTTATTTTTGTTGTTTTGTTTGAGAATTAATAACAACTGTTAAATTATCTAGTGCTTACTTTATTTATACGGATTCACGTTGTGCTGTGGTTCCTTACATCTTGCAAAATTAAACAGTTTAAATTCTCAAATACGTTTTATGTTTGAGAATTTATAACAACTGTTAAATTATCTAGTGCTTACTTTATTTATACGGATTCACGTTGTGCTGTGGTTCCTTACATCTTGCAAAATTAAACAGTTTAAATTCTCAAATACGTTTTATGTTTGAGAATTTATAACAACTGTTAAATTATCTAGTGCTTACTTTATTTATACGGATTCACGTTGTGCTGTGGTTCCTTACATCTTGCAAAATTAAACAGTTTAAATTCTCAAATACGTTTTATGTTTGAGAATTTATAACAACTGTTAAATTATATAGTGCTTACTTTATTTATACGGATTCACGTTGTGCTGTGGTTCCTTACATCTTGCAAAATTAAACAGTTTAAATTCTCAAATACGTTTTATGTTTGAGAATTTATAACAACTGTTAAATTATCTAGTGCTTACTTTATTTATGCGCATTGACGTTGTGCTGTAGTTCCTTATATCTTGCAAAATTAAACAGTTTAAATTCTCAAATACGTTTTATGTTTGAGAATTTATAACAACTGTTAAATTATATAGTGCTTACTTTATTTATGCGGATTCACGTTGTGCTGTGGTTGTAAAATTAAACAGTTTAAATTCTCAAATACGTTTTACTTTGTTGTTTTGTTTGAGAATTTATTACAGCTGTTTTAAATTATTATTAGTTTCACAAATGTAGTTATTCATAGCTTAAATATTCTCAACTGGAACGACTAGTTTCAATTTAGTATCAAAATTTATTTTTTCAGAGTGAAAATTTTAAAGTATAATAGCGAATTTGCATGTTTAACGGGTCACCATTTTGAATTGGAGGCGCAACTGTCTGTTATTTTCTATTATACGAGACTTTCAAATCGAGGTGTCAATCGATGGGCCTATAACTACGAATTTTAAGTTGCCTCCAAAAAGACAATTTTAGGGTGGTATTGAATTTACCTTATAATGTAAAAACATGGTGTTTTTACTCCAAAAACATTTCTAAAATTAGAGCTTTCTATCTTTTAAAGTTAATTAACCGTTCCGGGCCTTTTTTGACACCTGATAATTAGTAAATTTAAGTTAATATTATTAAAAATTAAAGAAAATAATTGTTATTAGAGTAAAATATTAATTAAAAAAAAAAATTATTATATCTAATCCTGCAGATACCAACTATAAGATGAATTAAAGGGATATATATATATATATATATATATATATATATATATATGTATATATATTAATCCAAATTAGTTAATTTTCATTACTGTTGAGACCGATGGTTCTAGGTGGAATTCCATGTTTAAAGATAATAAAAATAAAAATTGTGTTTTATTATCTCCAAATTAGTTATATGTTAAAATAATAAATTACATACAAATATTCTAAATTACATACAAAGACATCATATATATTATGCTCTTCATTAAGAACAAAAAATACCCTTAAACTCAACAAGACCAAAAACAGATATCCACAAAATGTGAAAATTAACTTATCAAATTCGTAATACTTTTTCATATATACAGTGAGAAAATAAAACACCTTAAATGATTTAATACAGAATATATCCCACAAATATGACTCAAGTTATTTTGAGAGAATGTCAGAAATGTGATTCCCGACCACACGTCCTTGTAATTCAATTTATCCCAACACGAGTCGAGATTGCAATTACTCGCAGTTACGGAGGTAAAGGATATTTCCAGAAGGATAAATATCCTGGAAGGGTTGTATTACTGTTATGGACTTAATTTTGCTTCAATAGTTTTATTTCACATTTACTAAACACTCTCCAGAGATGATTTATTTGGTATTTTGAGAATTATTATAGTACAAGTTAGAGACATGGTGGTAATACAATTATCTTTACAGTAATAAAACAGATTTATATATGGTTGGAAAATTACACAAAAACCAAGGATACGAACTTGATAAATCGATTAATGTATGGTTTTCAATTAAATTTAATAGTGTATATACAATGTGTCACAAGAATAGTTAAACTTTTGGTTTTCTATTAATTGCTTATTCCTCAACCGATTCTTTTGAAACTTTACATACTTTTTAATAAAGTTCTCAACATTTTTGTGTAAAAATTTCAACACACCGGTGTTTGTAGTTGTGAAACAAAATGGCGACAACACAAAAAACACCCGTTGAAATAACATATCGCTTTTGTTAAGTTTGGAAATAAACTTTTATTGCTAAAAAACTAATTTAATACAAACACAATTTTCTTTTAAAACTAAAAACTAATTATTTCTTTTCAAAACTAATGAATTTAATACTAAAAAATTACTTAATTTATTCAAACTGACACCCATCCTCGGCGACACAGTGATAGCATCGAATAACAAACGACCAGGACATCATTGTAAAGTAATTATGTGAAAGTTTCTCTTCGATAACACTCTTCAATCCTCATGAATGTTAAAACTATGGGTGTATACTTCCTATTTTAAATAGCTCCAAAAGAAAAAAATCACCACAGTTAAATGAGGAAACCGGGGTGATCAATCAAAAAATGACTTCCACGACCAATCCAAAGCCCTTGAATCTTGTTATTTATTAATTGTGTGACTAAATTTACTTATTGAGGCCAAGCACCATCTTGATGAAAAAGATTGTCCCATTTCCGAAACCGTAAAATGGAGCAGTACTTGTTCATTTGAAACTTGTTCATACCTATAGTCTGTATACACTAACTTGGCGTCTGAACCCTTGGCTACCTGCGACCGTCCCCCCGTCGCTCCCTTCCACACCCAGCTGTTTCAGTGATGAGTCACCTACTAGCGTTAACACTGCTCTGTTTAACTTTTTTATGGGAGACACAACTTTAAATTTTTTTCAAAATAGTTAAATTGTTTAGGAAAATATAAGCAAATTGATACCAAACACGACACTATAAGTCAGCAAGTCATTAGCGGTCACAGCAGCCCAGGCAGTAATTCCTTTTGATTTAAGAAGTTTCTGATCAACAACGTGAGGGTTTTGTAATAATTAGAGTTTTGTCTATTTACAATACCATTACCATAGAAAGTCAACTCGTCTGAGAAAACAATAGGAGTAGCCAATCATTATCAGTCTCATGAAACTCAAAGATGCGGGAACAGAACTCCACTCTTCTATCCGGATCATCTTCAAGTAGGTTATGCACTAGGTGGGTTCCGCAAAATTTAATTTTGTTTTTCTTTAAGATTCTCTGCACTGAAGATTTTGGCACTCCAGTTTCAAAGTTTTACTTTTCTAAGTGATTTTAGTTTACCTTAGGAACGGAGTAATGAAGCGCATACTAATTCTTCTCTTCCCTTATAAGGAAATCAGTGTACTTTTTCACTACGCTTTTCGTATCCAACAACAAATCTTTTCACTTAATTATTTAGTGAATGGTTGGTATGTCAACACTTGGAAAAGCAATCTGAAATTGTCAAATTGATTCTGCAAATTTATTGAAAACAATGCCCCACACATAACACTTTACTTTTTGCTCAACTGTAAAAACCATTTTGCAACTACAAAGGACAATACAAATGTACTCAAATGAATTAGGTTATAAGTTTCTGTTTTAAAGTATTTGTTGTTTAATTTGAATTGAACAGCTGTTCAACAAGTAAACATGCAAGATTAAAAGGCATAAAAATATAGAGGCATAAAAGTTGTATTTTTGTGTGTTGCCGTCATTTTCTTTATTCTATAAACACTAGTGTTGAAGTTTTCACATAACATTTTTGGTAATTTTATTAAAAGTATGTAAAACTTCAAAAGAATCGCCTAGGAATAAGCAATAGAAAATCAATAGTGTGTCTTGGAACACTGTATATTTTATATCTAAGAAAATGTATGTAAATTTTTCACGGAAACAAACTATTTTGAGGTTTTTTGTGGTCTCTACGTAAGCACGATAGCAGCCAAAAATATTAAGATATGAACATAATTGTTGTATAGAAAATATAGCGTGCTATTGAATTTCAGAAATATCTTATTCGTAACAGTTTTTTTGGTTCATATCTCTAACTGGTAATATATAAAAATTTGCATATAATGGTGCAAATCCCACCTCTCTACGATAACATATGGAAAATTAGTTGTTAAAAATGTGATTTCGAACCATTACATACCAATAAAATGTGATATTCGAATAGTACGAAATCCGGTAGGTACAAATCACTGACTCGAGTATTGACTTTATAATATATATACTTATCACTAGTCCCGTTAGAGTCTACCCGACGTCAAAGAAAAGACAAGTGCTGATGCATACAGTTACGAGGTTCAGAAAACCTGTCTAACAAACTGTCAAAGTACTGGATAAAACACCTTGATCTACCAATACAATTTAACATATTCTACAAGCACCCAAAAGCTTACATTGCATTATTGAACTGGGTAAGTACAGTAATAGCGAACATTTCCTGTTTCATTTCCTTGATACTACAAAATTGATAAGTAGCTGACATAAAAAAATATATAATTTTTATAAAATTGGCTTCAACGTCATTTCTTAAACATAACCTTTAAAATGCTATAAAAAACAAAATCCGAAAAATGCCGGTTCGGAATTTACGCAAATAATCGTTCGACTCTACAGATGTTCTTATTATTTTTGGATTAAAAAAAGGAAAATGAACAGGAACATTGATTTGGTAGGAAATTATACAGGGTCGAACTTACTGTCTATTTACACAGGGTTGAGCAAAAGTCCCGCATACATTGCAATATCTCAGTTTCTAATTGGCGTAGGAAGGTGATAGACACATCAAAGGATATCTCTTGATTATGGCTATATACAGCGTGTCTCGAAACTCAGGTTCTATATACAAGTGCGTCAAAAAAACCTATTTAAAATGTATTTTAACCCTCTTTTGAAATGTAAGCAAATCAATAGTTTCCCCCTTTAGTTACCCTTAAAAAGACTATATTTTGGTGAAAAGAAAACTTTTTATTTTACTTAAATACTTAGTTATGAGGAATCAAACTTTACAATCTTATTTCATTATTACTTGGCATGATACAAGTTAAGAATTTATGTTATAACTATTTCGAGCTGATTACATTTGCTATCTGATGATGGAACGAACTAATATCTCTCTCTCTACAGAGCGTTCCAAAAGTAATTTTTTTAAACAATATTATTATATTTTAATTCGTGTACAATACAAGAGTCTAAGAAAAAACAAAAAAATATAGGCTGTAGTAAAACCTATCAATAGGAACAACGTTAACCATAGATGACTTCGGACAATCAGTGTTTATCATGTTCAAAATGACCACCAAGAACTACTTGAACAAACAAGTTATATGACCGAGTAATAATAATCTTAGTAAATTTAAAATATTCTGTTTCCCCCCAAAATAAAGAGACTTTTTAGGAGTAACTTAAGGAAGGGAAACAATGATATCCATTAAATTTAAAAGAGAAAGAGGAAAATATGTTTAATAATTTTCAAAACACCCTGTATATGGAACCTGAGTTTTAAGACATCATATAGATAGCCACAATCAAGTGGTTTTCATTGATGTATTTATTACCTTCCTACGTTAAAAGAAAGCAGGGCAAATACATTTAATAGATTTCGAAACACTCTTTATATGGAACCTAAGTTTCGGCACACCCTATGGATAGCTCCAATTAAGAGTTTTCTATTGATGAATTTATCACCTTCCTACGACAATTAAATTCAGCTGATATAATACAATATATGCAGGACATTTGCCCAACTTTGAATATACATAGTTTTATTATTGCGCATGTTAAATAAGTCCCGGGACGGCTTAATATTTTTTTAACCATTACAGATAGAGTTACAAAGCTTTGCACATTGTTAATGGACATCAAAACCTATTTTATTACGTATTCAGTGGACCGCTAACTTTCCAAGAGGAAATCTTAAATGAGAGCATAGGTCGAGTTGTACACCGAATTAAAGGTCTTTGTGAGTAGAACACAATGTCGCAAACCCGATGTACATATCAACCTATGCTTACATTTAAGATTTCTGTTTGACTCCATGAGGGCCTTCCCCCATTGGAGGTAAAGAACCAGCGACCAGTCTAAATATAGCTTTATTAAGCTAGATATCGAATTGAGAATTTTTCATTTTATAACCACTACCTAGTAAACATTATTAAGCTGTTTTCAACATACCTGACGTTGTAAGCTAATATGAACTTTAAACCCACGCTATTTTAGCTAGTGTGAACCTTTTGAGGTCGGGTTTGGGGCATTGTGTTCTACTCATAAAGGCCTTTAATTCCATGTTCAACTCGACCTATGCTTTCATTTAAGATTTCCCCCTGGAAAGGTAGCGGTCCACTGATTACGTAATAAAATATGTTTTGGTGTGTGTTAACAATGTGCAAAGCTTTGTAACTCTATCAATAATAGTTAAAAAAATATTAAGCCGTCGAAGACTTATTTAACACGCTGTAGGCCTATATACATTAAAAAAAGTTAATGTTTAAACTGGGGATATAAATATCTCCATCATTCTATATCCCTTATATATGGACAAAAGATATTTACTTAAAACGAAATATCTCACTATCGGTCTGTCTGTCTGTGAAAAATTAAAGAAACTTTCACGCTAACCCATCCCCACAATTAACCAAAAAACTAACCAAAATTAATAGTCACCGAAAATGTCATTCCTGTAATTGTCAACCAAAGTGTAAAAATAATCCATGGCTATCGATTCCCCTTTCTTTTATGGAACATTTTTGAGGTGTATTCAAATTTCAAAATTTTCCCTCCATTTTTCAATACGGCGGTCAACTTGAAAATTTCTTGTAGAAAAGCCTATATTTTATAATGATGTCATTATACAAAATGTGATTAAATTTTTTATTATTCATTGTGTTTTTTTCATAAACGAAACTGTTCAGCCGGTGTAGCCACTCTTCCAAGTTATTTTGACTTTTAATGCAGCAGTGATTTGGTCACTCAATATTTAAAATTAACTTCATTTAAACAGCTTGTTAAAAATTAATATGTCTTGTTTTATTTAATCATTTTTACAAATTACAGTTAGAGTAATTACTAAATGTATACTAAGTAGAAAACCAGTTTCATTGTCTCTTTTATCATTAATAACTTATTACTGAAGTTCTCTCGAATCTGCAAATACCACAATCGAGAAAATCAAAAATAGAAAACAAAACACGTACAATAAAGTGTTTTTATATTGATTTAGACTTAAAAACTCGAAAAAAAAGACAAAGTTAATTTTAAAATGAATATTGAATGACCAAACCACTACGGTACTGGAAGTCAAAATGACGTAACATTGTTTCTGCAGTTACGTTATGAAAAAAACACAATGAAAAAAATGTCTTAAAATAACACTCTATGTTATCATTACAAAATATAAAGTTTTCTATAAGAAATTTCCAATTTGGACGCCATATTGCAAACGTATTTTGAAAATTTGAATACACCCCAAAAAATGTCATGTAGAAAGATAAATCCCCATTGAAATTTAGTTCTCAGATGTATAGTTAATAAATAAGATATTGCTTCACTTTAGGTGAGACACCCGATATTTACAGGAACCTAAACTGACTTTCCTTCTGCCATAAACACTTCCTTAAAGTCGTATTTGATTAAAATAAACATTTTTATGACGGCAGAGAAAGAAATTTTTTTACTCGAAATTATTGTACACTGATTTTAAGTTATTAACTCTTAAATATGGTGTAGCCATCTAAAGTAAGTGTGTATAGTGCGGAAAAATTATTCGTTATAAAAAAAATTAATGTGTGAATAATTTGTAATCTAAAATGTGAACTTCCGTTCAAAAAATTAAACTATTCAACACTGCCTATATTTTAAATATTTTGTTATTATCGGCATAATAGAATTTCCGGATTTGCTTATAATTATTATTGATAATAAACTGTATATTCACTTACTGCCAGCAATCCTGTTATGGCAGTCCTTTTATTATTTACGACACACTAAGGATTTAACATTCGTCCATCGTTAGTTCTTCATAATACATTAATACACAAATACTAATCCATACAACATAATTACAAACATAAAACCCAATGTCTTGAAGGTACATTTAGTAGCTTTCATAGTGCATTGTATTATGAAAACTGACGATGGACGATTATCAAATCGGAAACATGTCGTAAATAATAAAAATACTGAAATAACAGAATTGCTGGTGGTAAGTAAATATAAATTGTATTATCTTCTGTAGTTTTGTTATTCTTAATCGAAGTATAGTCGTGACAGTCATCTAAAGTACTAATACTCTACGAGGCATAGATTCTGATTATTTGAGAGCTGTGTTACTACTCTGGTTTAACATTGTATAATGGACTGCCAGGTTTCTTGAAGGATAAAAGCTGCACTGTACAGTTAAAATTTTTTTGTAAGTTATCAAACATAGTGAGAATTTTACTCGGTGGAAGAGTGGCCTAGTTGGAGCTGTGGTATTGTAATTTTTTTTTTTTTTATTTAGATTGTACTTATATTATTAATTTAAATATACCTAATTATTGACAACTTAAATGTGTACTACAGCCTCGCTGCATCATATGTGTACTGAAATAGAGGCTAATAAAAAATATAACATTTCCTTAGAATTTGATTTAAATGGGTGGAACCAATTTTAAAAAATAATACGATTTTTAAAACATTCTATGGCTAACTTTACATTTTTCTATCGATAGCCCACGAACCGTCATTTATTGCGCGATTGCGACCAATACGTTTTCCTTGGGTCCTTAGAGGCTACACGCGAACAAAATCGTAATTTGGTGTTTTATTTTTATAACCTCAATTTTTGCGACAGAAGAAATGAATTAAACATCTTCAGATATGTCCAAAATACTCCCAAACACCAACTTTGATTAAAATCCTACCATAACTTTAAGCTGTACACCACTACACAGACAATAGTTAGACAAACATAAAAATCACTTTTTTTATTTCAAAAGAGATATATCAGTATAAATTCGACTTCGATTATACCCATCACATATCTTTCTATTGTGATTGCGAACATAACATTGCGAAAAATGATGCAATTTTCAAGTTATTATACCACAAACATAACTAACTGGTGTGTTATCATAATCATTACAAAACACTATCCAAATGTATGCCTTAAATTAACAAATCCCTCCCCTCCCCACAACAGATGTCCCGTTTTGAGACATGCATAATCTTCAGCTAATAAACAGGATGACTTCGCAACACCAGTACCATATTGTTTAGAGTATGACTCGGCTAAATCTATATTATTACTTTAGTACGGGACATGCATACTGTTTGTCATTAACTGTTGTTCCAGGATTTAACAACACCTTAACTGTCCTTTATATAACTTGAAGGTCATAAGGACATGGTTCAAGATCACGTAGACAGGATGGATTAAAATGAATACCACATTTATTGAAAATAGTAATTATTCTGACATTGTGGATATATCTGAAATAGCGTTGATTTTTTCCATATTGTTTAAAGGCAAAAACCTCCCGGTCATTATCGCCCTATTAGACAGTAATAGCGTCAGGGTTTGTAAGAGAACAAGAATTGGTCAAGAAAGACCTGATAAAAAAGATGAAAGGGAAGGATCTAATAGAAGACTACATAAAAAAGGTGAAGATCCAGAACCCTTCGTAATTGCCACGTTTGTACTCATTATAGTGTGTCACTGAGGGAGAATTAGCATTGAAGGAAACATTCCTCTGGATTTTGAGGGAACTGCAATGAAACTTGACCTTACAGTGAACGAAGAGAAATCCAAAACCGTATGGAGTTTTTGTGAAGAGTCAGAAAAGTTCAGGAATGGTTGTCTACTCTGAGAAGGCAGAGGTGAAAAAAAGATGGAGGGATAAGGTGGAAGTGGGAAGACTAGGTGTGAGTAACTAGAGCGTTGTTTCTACTCAAATACTAAAGTAAGAAAGATACAAGACGTCCAAGGAAAATTATAGAGCCGTAATGTCACTAAAATTACCTCAAAAGCCATGAATCACCATTTTGGTCTAACTTTTTTTTTAAAACTACTGTACCACCAGCTAACTCTTTAGGCAAACAAACTGTCTTAAATCAAACCACTCTCGAAATAAATTTCTGCTTACAAATATTATGACGGAGTTGATCGTTGGCGTGTGTTCCGATCAGAGGGGTAAACAAGGATACTTGATCGAAGTAGACACAGTTGGGCAAATCAGACATGTTATGTATGTATATGATACGGTTTTTAAAATGAGAAATTGTAATGAGAGCTGACATCTGTATAGCTCAGATTAGAGGTGAAGTACGATTAAGGCCGATGGAATATGTTTAAAGACTGGAGATAGATACACGATGCAGTCACTGTCACGGGTTCTTCAACAGAAGGTTGCGTAGGTTCAGGTTATGTGCTGATCGACACGTCTAACCTCCTGACGCTGTAAACCCTTGAGGACGTGCTTCCCTTCTAATCTATCTGCGAGCAGTGTTATCTCTTTCTCTTAGATAGGGTTGTAGAAAAGACGATTCAGGAGAGGGATTGAGGGTGGTAGTTTAAGGTTACTCAACTAGGTGCGGTGTGATAGTGGTGTAACTTGTTTATACTCTCTTGTGACGGTTTATCGAGCAAAATCAAGACATTATCAACTCTACGTACAGAAATTATATAAAGAAGCTCATTTTTTGATTTAGAAAGGTGGCTTGAAAATGGTTATATCCATGACAAATTATCACATATATTAGAAATTACAACATATTTATTCGAACACTGGTGTAAATCGTAGATAAATTAGTCAGGAAATCGAGAAAAAATTCGCAAAGAAACTAATTGTTTTCTTGTTAACGAACTTGTTCAAGTCAGTTAGTGTTGTAGCAAAACTGTAAGAAATGATTAACCCAATTATGGTATTTGTAACTAGCCCAAAAATGTAACACCCAAAAGTTGGTTTCTTGGATCTTGTAGGAAATGTTAAATTGGAGATCGAGGAGTCTTACTCATTAGTAAGTTTATTTGCAACCATAGTTACACAGATTTTTCCGAACTTCATTTCCCTACTTTCTCGATGTCGGCTAGGCCCTAACGACAAATTTGATGTGTATATAATAAAATACAGCTTCCACTTATATACACCTCAGCCTGTCCGGAGTCGTTCGTATGTAGAGGAGCCTCCATTCGCTACGTCTCTGTCAGTGAGTCGACCCTGCGTCTCTTAACTATACGATATTTATTATTGCTTCGGACTTGGTACTCGCTTTGGGGGAGGGGAGCCGTTAGCACACTGTTGTCAATTTTATAGGACAAGTGTTTTGGCGAGACTGGAAACTTTCTCTCTGTCTGGGAAACGTGACAACATGGCAGGATTGTAAACTCGCCAGCCACCCTCTAATTGGTCGGAGAGCGGGCGAGCCCCTGATGTCCTGCTACCCCGGAAAGGAGGTCAAGTCCGAAGCAATAATAAATAAAGTATATACGAATATCACATTTACTGTGGAGCTCGAAATTACATTTTTGATAATAACTTCACTACTTGTCTTCGCAGAGATGTGGCGTTGGTACCAATACGTGCTGAATTGAAATTTACAAATTTTTATCTACTTTAGTGTGTTTAATAACATAAGAGACATAAATAACAATTTGCTTAAAATGACCGCCATTATGATTTTTAATTAGATTTTTCTTAATTTCGATAGTATTCAATATGACAACACTATAATCGTCTACACCAAATTTCCTGTTCCTGTATTAAGTTTCGCGGTTTCGCAAATAACGACGACGGACGGACGATATGTTGAAAATTTCTTTTTCGATTTCCTGAGACCATGAAACGTGAATATTATTAAAAAACAGATCGACATCTTTAACAAAGTTACCCTATTCATCGTGCACTGAGTAAACGAAAAAAAGTTATGAAACGCTAGAAAGAATACAGACACACGGTGGGTGTTTACGGTTTCTCTCTCTCTAGGATCTCACTTTCGAACTTAAATTACCCATCGCTCCAGATTCACTTGCTGGTTTCTACCCAGCGGGAGGGATATTTTCATTTACTCTTTCTATAGGGCGTCATTGTTGTCATCTGTTTGACGAATGCACGAAACAAATTAATGTTGTGTCATAGTAAAATAGGAGAATTAATACATTGAACATTAAATTATTCGACATATCACTTTCGATACAATCGAAATGCTACATCGTAATAACAATCGACGGCCTACTTCATACATTTTCATCAATTTAAAAATTTCTCATTCGACAGAGAAAGAGAGAGAGAGAGAGAGAGAGAGAGAGAGAGAGAGAGAGAGAGAGAGAGAGAGAGAGAGAGAGAGAGAGAGAGAGAGAGAGAGAGAGAGAGAGAGAGAGAGAGAGAGAGAGAGAGAGAGAGAGAGAGAGAGAGAGAGAGAGAGAGAGAGAGAGAGAGAGAGTATTTGATTCATCGCTAGCTAGAGAAAAGTCGTTTTGTTATTCCCAAAACATATATAATGCACAACTGAAACTGGTCCCACTTCGCAAGGCATAGAAATAAATAAAATTATAGTTCTAACATCCAACAACAGCCTCAAGGGAAGTGTACGTGTGTTCTATTAATATCTAAATTTCAGATTTAGGTACAAACTTTATAGTAGAGTTCAGAAACCAAAAAAGTGCTTCACCTCAGAATCCTCTGCGGATTTTAAAGGTTTCCAAAGTTAAGTAGGTTTATTAATTCCTGTGCTATTGATTTGTTTTATTTGTTTATTTAAGAAACAGAAAGTGGATTAATTAATAATTAAATAACCCGAAAAATACAATTGTTACGGGAAATGATATAAACATTTTTATTGTTTAATTTTTAAAGCTTTAATTCCATTTTTTAAAGTAGTTGCAGAGTCTTGAGCTGGAAAAAAGCAAGTAAACAGTTACGCAAATGTCCTCCGATTGTAGTAGAACAGAGCTACTAAAATATTTGATCCACCCCTAGACGCAGTCCCCACTATTTGTAGTAGAGGATAACACACTCGTTAATTTCCATTAGGAAGAATAACTGTTTGAGGTTATGCTCACATTTTTTCCTCTTGTTGTTCAAACGCAAAACTCCACTCGGTAATTATCGCATTATAAAACAAATTGATGGGTGCCATCATGGTACTTACCCAGCCTAATCATTGAATGTAATATAAGAAGATCCTCCAAATGTACTCTCAGGGGCTCGCTGTAGAAACCACTAGCGATTCTAGATGGAACCAAGCTTTTTCACGTAATCTTAGATTGGATCCCTCCCTTTCATCTTTTCTTTAAAGTCTCTATTGAGCAACTCTTGTTCTTATCTGATCCTGGCGCTCTTGGAGTATTCTAGAAGTAGCGGTATTTATTTATCCCTTTTAAAGAAGATTGAAATTTTTAATGAGCGCCAAAATATTGGTCTCTTTGACCTTATAGTAGATATTAAATTGTATTGGTGTATATCAGTAAGGTAAGTTTGTTTAAAACAGTTGTTGTTAAACAAGTATTTTGCATCACTACTTTCTTGACTACTGCTAAGCCCTAACGGGCCGTGTAACTATAAAAAATCTCCACTCCTTTTCCTAATGTCAGTGTCTCGGCCTCAAAGGTAAACGTATGTGAAAGAACGTCCACTCGCTACGCTCGTTTTTATTATTGTTTATAGAAAAAAGAAAAGAACACAAAATAAAGTCTCCTAACTCTTGAATACTTTCATAGCGTTACATTCGGAATAGAACAAGAATTGGTCAAGCGAGACCTGATATAAAAGATGAAAGAGAGGGATCTAACCCAAGATTACATGGAAACAACTGTCCCCATCTGGTCACAGACACATCTATACACTCCTCATTAACAAGTGTACAACTAAAAAAATTGTTATTATTTTTTAAATTTATTTTTATATAACTAGAAAAATATTATTTGTAAACAATGTATTGCTGTAGAGTTGTTATTTTCAATCGCATACGATTTTTCTATTTCGATTTGTTTTTTCCACTAGTATTAGTCGATATTGTATGTGAAATTGGTTTATTTTCAACATTAATGCAATACAACTTCAGTATAACAACTCAAAACTAATATTGCACCCACTAAATCTACAGATTACGATCGGAATTGTCGAGCAAGACCACAACGAGCTTCAGATACTACGCGATAGTTTTCAGAGACAAAATGATGGCGCCCCACTAACTGAAATAAAGCCATTGATTCTTTAACTTCTTTAATCATGTGGTATAATTTGATTTTCTATATAGACGATGGTTTTTGAGCTGCAGTGCGAAAATGTATCCTCGGTTATGGTTATAATGGTGTTTTCTGTAATGCCCAGCAAAATTAAAGTTGCATTCACGTTAAATTTAATAGAAATTTCTTGACTCTTCACAAGCTATTAGTATAATTTCAGTTTCAAGATCAATAGAAGAATGAACCCTCGTTACAAGATAGAGTGTCAAAAGAGTAAAAAAATGAAAAATTAAATTTAAAAGTCAAATGAAATGATAAAACTGATAGCCAGACAATATTCAGTTATTCCAATATTATTAGACCTATTCCCCAATTGTAGTAAAAGCCATTGAAAGTCTCTGTTTTAATATAAAAAGTTATGAGAACCACTGAAGACATTTACTGATACGAGCGTAAAGAGTAGGGGTCTTATTAAAGGACTCCCCGGCGTTCATTCTCGGTAAGGAGTCAAAAACTTTATATCTAAACATTGTTAAGCTCAAATATATCACGCCCTATATAAAAAGTATAACATAAAGATCTCTAACCCTCGAATACTGTTATAGCGTCAGAGTAGAAAAAGAAGAAGAGTTGGTCAAGAGAGACTTGATAGGAAATATGAAAGAGAATAATCTAACTACACACTACATGAAAAAGGTGTAGATCCAGCTAGGTTTCTCCGGGATTGCCATGATGCTTCACTAAAGTGAGAGCCTGAGGGTTGGTTTTACGAATGTCTCTTCGTTGTGGAGTGTCCTACAACTCTATAGGTATACACATTTCTGTCCAATTTGGTTACATCTTCAAAACATTTCATTCTTTTATTGAATAACATAAAAGTTAGGGATATATGAGGTAACAAAATTGAGAAATTGGTAGGAGAAGTTATGATAAAAAACATAGAGAGAAGAGAGTACGAAAGGAAGAGAGGGAAGAAAGAAAGACTGCAAGAGAGGGAAGGTAATGAGATTAGGGTTGCATAAAGAGAAATAGGAGAGGCAAAGGATTGAGAATGAGAACGATTAAGTAATAAAAATTTGTAGTAGGAGAAAGAAAATCAAATTATAAAAGGAGAGATTGAAATAAATAAAGTAGTGACAGTAGGAACGGTAAAATGAGGGAGAAAAGTTTAATACTTAGAGAGACAAAAAAAAAAAAAAAACAGGTGGGGAAGAAAGCAATAGATTGAAAACAAATGTTTATTTTATGAGGTGAAGTTAGGACTACAGAGTCCTCTCTTTCACTTAAACTCAACAATAGGGGTAAGAAAAAGAGATAAGGAGAAGAAAAACAGGACATAAAAAAGAAAGGGATTATGAAAAAAAATATTTTTAAAAAAGGAAAAAGAAGAAGAAGTAGAAGAGAAAAAAAAAAGAGGGAGACGGAAAGATCAATTGGGATATGAGACAGAGTAAAGGAAAATGAAGAAAAGAAAAATAAATAGAGAAGAAAACTAGGAACGAGATAAGAAAAAGCAAACAAGAGAAAGGGAGTAGCTAAACAGAGGAGGAGAAAAGATCAATTGAGATGAAAAAGAGTAAATGAAAAAGAGATAAAGGAAGTAAAAGAGGAGAAAGAAAGAGGGGAGAATGGAAAGAGAAATAAAAAAAGAGTAAGGCATAGAATTAATGAAAATTAAGATAAACACCTCTGTTTTATGGGTGAAAAGAGAAAAAAATTTAAGAGTGATAGTGGGAAGAAAACGAGGAGAGAAAAGGAAAGAGAGTAGAAGAGAAAGTGAAAGAGTATAAGAGAAAAGTAAAAGGGAGAGAGTGAACGAAAAGAGGGAGATATGGAGACCACAATAGTGTAATAAATCTACAGAAAAACACCTCATGTCGCCTTGAAATCTGGTGCCAGACGCCCACTAGAGACCAGGAAAAATCAATAAACATCGGTCAAAATTTCCCCTCTCGGTACGACCACTGTTTTTCAATTAAAATTATTGAAACAAACACGAGTGGAAGTGACATTTGTCATAAACAATTGTCTGCCATTGCATAACAGAGTTTTAATTTTATAGTTTATAAGATGCAACTATCTGATTAGATATTGCAAGATAAAATCAAACAAGTTGAAGAGGAAATTTGTTTTTAAAACGCGAAACCGTCTCTGACATCATTGCCTTGTAAAACAAGTTTATGTGTGGCATCATGGTACTTACCCAGCCCCATCATACAATCTAATACAATCAGAACCTTTCCCCTACCGGATCTCGTAAATACACAAAATTAATTATTTTTATAAAACATCGCTATTTGTCATCGTTGACGTTGGTACCATTACAAATAAAATAAATATCAGGATATATGTATTTAATTTAGTATATTAGAAGTTGAAAAAAAAATTGTTTAAAATGGCCGCCACTTTACTTTTAAAATTCCAATAGGGTTCTATATACAATACATACCACATTTCATGTTCCTATCTTACCTTGTGTGGCTGCTATCGTGCTCATATACAGTCGACAACGACGACGGATTGACAAAATCACTTTTTTCCGTTTCCTAAAACCATGAAACATGAATAACAGTCAAAAACGGAGTACTGGCTACTCGACTACATTTTATCACTATCACATACACAACCAGTTTCAAAATTTGCCGAAAAAAATAAATAAAAAGTTATCAAAAACTACTCTACCGCTGATGATCAAATTATCCTATAATGTGCAGCCTGTGATGTCCCAATCGTAAATTTAAATTCGATGCTATATTTTAAAAAAAAATGCTATTATGGGATACCTACTATAAGTAAAAAGATATTTTCAACAAATTTTAAATTGCCAACATTTTGAAATTTATAGACAGTTGTTTTACATTCTCACATATAGTTAGTAGAGAAAGACATGTGATCCAAAAATCAATGTTGAATTTATTAGGAATATATCCGTTTTGAAGTCATCCCGTTTTCCACACAAACAATTTAAATTGAATTTATCTAAGTCCACACATACTGTGCAGACAAACAAAATATATAATCACTGAACCATGCATATCAATCTAAAAACTATTGTTTTGGACTAAATTTGGATATTCCAAAAACAAATTTAAATTGAAATTAACTAAGTCCAGACATACTTTATAAAACTGCAGACAAAAACAAAATTTCTAATCAATGAAACTTACATATCAATCAAAAAACTATTGTTTTGGACTAAAAGTCGGATATTCCAAAAACAAATAAA